>CABFPE010000104.1:180464-209359 GCA_900660155.1 Hofstenia miamia
GGTTTAAAAAAAGGTTAGAGCTTCTTTTGATGTTTTTTGCAATAATTTTTTAGGATACCCATTAGATCTTAGATTTTCAAATATTTTATCAAAAGCCATTGTAAGTACATTGTAGTTAGATGATAGTAAAACAGCTCTTCTAAACAAGTTTTTCGGAATTGAATGTTTATATTTATTATCACAGTATGATTGAAATGGTAAATATAATCCGGTGTTAGTAGGTTTTCTAAAAGCAGATATTTCAAATCCCATTGATGTTTTCTTCAATGTTGCATCTAAAAAATGTATTGAATCTCCTTTTTCATATTCACAAGTAAATTGAATTTCACTTAATTGCAAATTAATGTAAGAAAGAAACATTGATGCATGATCATCGTTTCGTTTTCCATCAAACAAAAAATATCATCAACGTTTCTAATAAATTGGTGGTTTTCTTAAGTTTATAAAAGTCTTTTCGATTAAATCCATTGCAAAATCCGCAAGCGTTGGACCCATTGGAGAACCCATCGCCATCCCATCATGTTGGTTATACACTTCATTTTCAAACAAAAAGTAAATGTTTGATGAAGCTAATAATAAAAGCTTTCGAAGTGTTTCATTAGTAAATGGAAAGGCTGATTCAGGTGTTAGCGAAATTATATGGTCAATCGTTTTCTTAACTGGAATTGATGTAAACAAACTTTTTGCATCATAACTAACCATGTAAGAACGTACGTCGCATTCTTTAATTTCATTAATAAATTGATTAGTATCAGTAAGAACAAATTCTTTAGGCATAAATAACTTCAATTTTTCATCAAGCCACTTAGATAAGTTATAAACGTGTGCATTGACCATTGATAAAATAGGTCGATAAGGCGGAGATGTTGCACCTTTATGTATTTTGCAAAGACCGTATAGTCTCGGTTGTTGAGAGCCAGTGCTATGAAAGCAATTATAATACTGTCAATTTCTCTCGAATTTTTCATTTGAAGAAGTGTTTTATTGAATTTATCTTCTTGAGATTGAAATATCGAAGTTGTAGTTTTCTTCTTATTTAGCAAAACCTTTTTGAATTTTGTATCATCATTTAAAATTTTCTTCATTTCTGATATGTATCTGTGTTTATTATTGCCTTTATCAAATTTTGATATGTAAATACTTTTATCTTTGTCTAGATCTTTAATTGAATTTTTTAGTTTTATTAATTCAGGTGGAACACGAAATTTTTTGTTTTTGTAATTATTATAAATTGATTTCACTTTCAATTTNTGGAGAACCCATCGCCATCCCATCATGTTGGTTATACACTTCATTTTCAAACAAAAAGTAAATGTTTGATGAAGCTAATAATAAAAGCTTTCGAAGTGTTTCATTAGTAAATGGAAAGGCTGATTCAGGTGTTAGCAAAATTATATGGTCAATCGTTTTCTTGACTGGAATTGATGTAAACAAACTTTTTGCATCATAACTAACCATGTAAGAACGTACGTCGCATTCTTTAATTTCATTAATAAATTGATTAGTATCAGTAAGAACAAATTCTTTAGGCATAAATAACTTCAATTTTTCATCAAGCCACTTAGATAAGTTATAAACGTGTGCATTGACCATTGATAAAATAGGTCGATAAGGCGGAGATGTTGCACCTTTATGTATTTTGCAAAGACCGTATAGTCTCGGTTGTTGAGAGCCAGTGCTATGAAAGCAATTATAATACTGTCAATTTCTCTCGAATTTTTCATTTGAAGAAGTGTTTTATTGAATTTATCTTCTTGAGATTGAAATATCGAAGTTGTAGTTTTCTTCTTATTTAGCAAAACCTTTTTGAATTTTGTATCATCATTTAAAATTTTCTTCATTTCTGATATGTATCTGTGTTTATTATTGCCTTTATCAAATTTTGATATGTAAATACTTTTATCTTTGTCTAGATCTTTAATTGAATTTTTTAGTTTTATTAATTCAGGTGGAACACGAAATTTTTTGTTTTTGTAATTATTATAAATTGATTTCACTTTCAATTTCAGTTCGTCATATTCAATTTCACTAGGTTTTTCTGATTTCAATAATTGTGAAAACAAACTGTCTCAATTTTGGCTAAGTTTTTATCAATCTTTTTTGGCCATGACATTTTCATTCCTAAAGATAAAGTCATTTCTTCTTCTTTAGTGAGAATTCGATCAGATAAATTATTTACTGTACTATTTAATGTAAATGTATTATCTTTTCGCAATACATTCTTTAATGCGGAAATTTTCTTTTTGGCATAATTTGGTTTTTTTATAATAGGATTCACATGCACTTTTAAAAGCTCTGAAAAATATTTTGTGTGATCCTTTGTTATTTATATATATATATATACATACAGTGTGACCTCGCCTATTCGCGGGTTAAGAAAAGTTCCAATATGTGCAAATCTATTACGAGATAACCAAATGTGCTTTTCAAGTTATTCAATTGCATCATTTAAAACTTTGTTAGTGAAGTATAATATTGAAGTAAAAAAATAAAATGTGTTTACATTATCATTACAGAGAAATAAATAACCGTATGTATTATTGTAAAATATATAACCGTATGCAATACTGTTAGATTTTTACTGTATTAATGAGCAGAAGTATCTTTAGAGTGTTTAGGAAACATTTGGTAATGTATATAATATCATACATATACGCTTTAAAACTACATCCAATATTCGCGGCTTTTCGCTATTCGCGGAGGGGTAAGGAACGTAACCCCCGTGAATAATGAGGTCATACTGTATATATATAGACATCTTAGTAACATGAGTTCACCAACAGAAGAAATTACCGTCTGGCAGAAGCGACAATCGAAAAACTTATATTTTGGTATTATAATCTTCGTCAAAAATTGTTTTGAACTTTTTTTGAAAAAATCAATGTTTTTAAAGAGCACTTATTAGCGCATATTTCAGAAAAACCCGCATATTTTTAGATTTAGGAGCGCTTATTTGCCTGTTTTGTTCCACATATCACTTAATTTCCTGTTGAAATATCTGGTCACTGCTAGTTTCCATTAACGAAGCATTCGTGGTCAAATTTATTTTGATTAAATACATTCTATGTTTAAAGTAACAATTAATCTGATCATATGAAGTATTTTAGAAAATTTTACTAATTCCAGTTGAAATGAATATAACTCTGTAATAGGAAATATTTAGACAGTTTCTTACAGATTAAAACAACGTTTGCAGCTTTCAATTCATACGGATATTGGCTAAACTGATGGGATTCATTAAATGAGCCACAAAGCTTTTGCTATAACAGGGAGTCTTAAATTTTCAAAAATTCAAGCATTTTGAAGCCCTTAGAAATTTATGTAAGGAAATATATCTTAAAGCAAATGGATTTGTAGTGAACATTAAATTTTATATTTCGAAATTATTATTTAATAGCTGTTAAGATTCTATATTTGAATTAATGTATTCCCATTTTTAGACAGAAATCTGTAAAAACTTTAAATTAAATGTTTAAAATTGATTAAAGCAGACCACATCACAAAAAGAAATTTAAAATATTTTAGCATACTCAGGCATATATTTTGTGACGGATAAAATTAACTAATTTTTACATTATAAATATTGATCAGTTTACAAGTTACTTGATTAATTGATTACATTAATAACAGTAATTAGGAAAAATCTGACAATAGTTTTAAAAAATGCTTATATAAATGCATTCAATCAATAAACAGAACTTAATGACTTAATGATATACTGCTAAAAGAACATTTGATTTGATGAAGAAACATTTATATAAAATCAGATTAATTTAATTTCGAAAAAATAAATCACAAAAAGTATGTATTTAATCCAATTTCAAAAACCCAATATCTTTGTGGTTTTCACGGAAACATTGACGGCACATATTTAATCCATATTTGCGAATGAGACCATGACGATTGGAACAGACACGACAAGATCGAGAACCCGCACCAAAACGTTTGATATGAGCATGCCAAGTATTTTGAGTTCTTTTATACTGGTCGTTGACTTTTGCAACTACTTGAGCCGGCATTGTACTAAATCAGTGTTATACGGTGAAAAATTAATACCAAATCGGAATGCGCATATATAATATTAGTATTACAAAATCTATCATCGACGCAAGTTGATTAAAGACTTGGGAAATAAACGCCATTCCATTAAGCAATAAACAACATAATATAACTGTCATCAGAGTATATTTTATATTACAAGACAATTAATGAAAAATATTAAAAAATTTTGAATAAAAGATTTTAGTTCAAAAATCCTCTGTTGGAAGCATTCGATGCAAAGGTATGAAAACGAAAGTCTTTTGGAAGATAAGCTAAAAATTCAACCGAAGGAACAACAACAGAAGCATACGATTCAATTAATCTTCTAAATAGAGTATTGTCAACAGTATCTTGTTGATCCAAAACAAAAATAGTATAAAACCCCAATTTCGATGGGTGCAGAACATCTGCTTTCAAATTATCTCCAATATAAACCATAGATATCGACTGTTTATTTAACAGCATTGATAGATTTTCACAGAACTCATTGAAGTTTCCCTCGGCGTAAACGCTACCTTTTTCCATTTGTCCGCTAAATGGTTCCCACTAAGAAATAACAGGATTGACCAAGCAATTTAAAAGTAAATTTTGGGCAATGCAAAATCCAAGTTTAGCAAAAAGCAAAATTATAAAAGCCAACCCTGTTTGAGTTTTCGCAATACTTGGTAAATGGCCGAGAAACATGATCACTTGTAAAAATTAAAGGTTTAGCAGCATCAACCAATATAAAATCAAACAAGCTGCGCCAATCAATGCCAATTGCATAAGACATAATCATATCAGTGTAATCATAGTGTGAAGTAGTCATTAGGTAAATTATTTTACCACGAATGCGAAGATCCTTAAGATAGTCAATCGTAGCCGATGCACATCTTTTAATGTACTTAGGCAAGTTGTCAGTAATTTCATCAAAAAATCCCCCTGCATGCTTTGCAAATTGACTTGCACCATAAACGTGCTTAACTGCATTTTGAATTAGTTGTGAATAATTGTAAGACCCAACATGTTCGTTCAAATCCAAATAGTTAATAATATTAGACAACACAGCAGCAGTCGGTATGAAAAAACTGCTGTTAACACTAAGCACGGAAGGAATTTCATACGCAACAATTTTATTCAATAATGTAGAGGATATGCAACGATCTGGAATAGTGATAAAATTATTTAAACTAACTACTATTTGTACACAAGATTTAATGACAAAATAACGCACAAATGGAATATATCACAAATAAATTAAACGCCACCTAGTGCAATAAGGCCAATTTTTCAAAAATCAAGCATTTTTTGAAGTAATCAATAATGAAATATCATTACTGCAGTGAGCAGTATTCGTTAATTATAGGGTTGTAGTTGAAATAATTTTTCTTATCTTTTGTTGCAAAAACTGTAGTATATCAAAATAGAAAAATACTTATTTAATGGAAATGACAATTAGTAACAGTAACAAAGACAAATTCGTAAAAAATAGTGTTCAACATTATTATTAAAGGCTAGTGCATTTGCAGCATACAATCAATTGTTACGTTATCGATCATCCATTATAGTTATAAGCAGTATCTTGTTATGAAAATGTATTTTGGCTAAGAGGAAAAAATTTTTCATACAAGTTTGAAGTCAACTCATTATATTAAAATAGCATTAAGTAAAATAAAAATGCATTTTCATTTCTATAAAGAAGCAACTAAAAAATTACCAAACAGATCTTTTCAATACAGAAAACTAACGTATAGTCAATTCCGCTTTATTTGTATTTTGGTGGACAGCCGATTTTTGTACGGATCAACTCCGATATCATTGAAAATATGGAATATATGACGGGGCTAGGTTGTTGCAGGGTTGGAAACGTAATGGAAACAAACCTGTCAAGATTTAAGAATCTCTGCTAAGAATGACGAAATTGCGTCAACTTTTTCTGACAAGGACAACTATCCATATTCTCACTTCACAGAACGAATCAAAAACATGTTTTTTACACATATACAGTGTATTAAATTCACAAATGAAAATGTATTATATGAACATGTAATAAATTCACCAATAAAAATGCATTATACGAACATTTAATAAATTCACAAATGAAAATGAAAAAAAAACTACTGAATGCTCAAATGTTGTACGGTTTAAACGGGTTCAAATGCTATACAAAGCGACATTCGGACCAGACATTTACAAAGAATTACGGATAAACAATATCGAATTAGACGATAGTTTTATTACAGAAAAGCACAATGAATAATTCTGACTTAAGAAAGTATACAAATAAACCGAAAATCCGGATAAACCCGATACGGATAAATTGGAATTGACTGTACACGAAATTGTAATGCATGTCATCAATGAAAGGGCTTCACGAAATAATTTCTGAAAGTTAAAGCTAAATATCAGTTATGACAAGTATATTAGAACAGAATACGTCTCAGGTAACTACAAGTTCGCGTGTAGAAACCTTAAATACAAACATCATTTAGACAAATTGGAGAAGGAAATCTACCCCTCAAATTAATATAATTTGATTACAACAGCCTTAGAATTAAAATATAATTGATTTACTTTGGTACTGTTTAAATTGTCAGGTTTCATTATGCTCGAAAAATAGTAATTCTACTTGCCAGCTTTTCAAAATACAAAAAGCCTCATGAATTTAAACAACTTAAGTTCGAAACAGATTGATAAGAAATTACAATTTCCTTCTAGATAATTCAAATTTTGACAAAGAAGAGTAAATGACTGACAAAAACCGATATAATAGATTTTCATTCATCCTAATGCAGAGGCGTCGATTATGACATGTTAATTAACTTTAATGTCATATATCTTAGACATAGCAAATGAATGAGTAGTTTTTGTTTACAAATTGGTTAACAAAAATCATATTGATAAGATTAAATGGTTTGCTTCTAACAAAACGAGTTGTTTTGGAAACCACATAAGAATAATTAGTTTATTTCAAAATTTGTTACTGCACCATAGTGAATTGCTTGTCATTGCAGAAGGAAATATTACATAAAAATGGTTGCCTTTATTTGCAGCTTGCAAATTATCATTTATGTTGTTAAATATTAGAAATCACTTTTTAAACTGCTATTACCACATATATCCTAAGAAAATTTTCACATTCACCATTTTTACATCATGGCTATTATTGCCATTATGTATGGACAAATATTAAAATAGGGCTATAACGGATGACAAATAAATTTCGCCTGGACATATATGGCCATACCATAAACAGCTCCGATGCTTGAATTTTGTAAATATCGGCTCAGGTTAAATATAGAGTTGAAAAATTAATTTCAGTTTCATAATCTTGTAGTTCATTCCAGCCTTTTGTGTAATTAGTTTTGATCAGTCTGTGCTGGTCATTGTCTTAAGAAATAGTTTAACAACAATTGGTTTGGCAGAAAGATTATTAAAGTAGTGGAAAAAATCATACCACAATAAAATGAGAGATTAATAGATGCTGCAAAAATATAAAACAGTTCGCAAATGTCCTCCCGTTTTCAAAAGAATAAATGTTTAAAATGCACAATTAACATTTAAATGATGAATACAAATTTGTAAAATGATATGTAATTACATCATTCATATCGCAAAAACTTGCTATTGAAAGAACATAAATAAGTAAATGATAGCCACACTCACGATTTATATATGATTTAACTGATAAATGTTGAAATTAAAGAATTATGGAAATTGCATTTCTAAGAAAGGAAATACTGAAACGTTTGAAATTCCTTTATAAAAATTAAAAATGTCCTTAATAAAGGCAAAATCAAGAGTGAGAAATTTGTATATTTTCAATGATTGCATTGACGGGAATTGAATCAGAGGTCTGTGCAATTAAATGTTCAAAGTTGCAAGATCTTGTATGACCAGTGCATATGGTAAATTGTAGGAACCATCAAATCAAGTATGAATGAATGCGCTCTTCAAATAATGGCATGATTCATACACAACAGAAAAAAAGTTGGAGAGTAAATTTCTTTGATTACGCCTTTTAATCATGGTCACAAATTGATTACTATAAACCTATTTAATAACGAAATAAAACACTTTCGACATAATTAATAAGAACCGAACACATATTTTAATAGTTGAATTAAAATTTTGAGGAAATTTACATTTATTTGCATTAAAAATACAATATATCTCAGTGAAATTGCGCAAATAATATCATAAATTGCTCAAAAAATAAGATACTTCAAATGGATTTCCGGAAGTGGATTTCTACAATTAAAAAATATTTGATTCTTTTTTAGAAATGAAATTTCAACAGATGAACTTAATTCTGTAATTAAAGCAATACTGAAATATTGACCTTCAAACTTTTTATGAATGAATTTTTCAATTATTTGTTGAAAAGATGGCTTTAAATATCCTATTGAAAACTTAGGTTCAGCTAAATTTGAAGTACTAGATTGAACATCACAAAATTTGATTACTATACCAGGATAACGTTGCAAAATTTCTTGCTCATTCAATAATTGAGCTCCATGATAAGCTTTCAGGATTCCACCATTATAATCGAGCAAAAGAAAATCACCAGTATCATCATCATAAAAATAAGATTTTAGAAATTGAGGAATATTAGAAAACACTTTAGAAGGAAACTTTTCAATGTTAACAAAATAATCTGTCAATGCATTAAAGCATAACTGAAAAGTAGATTCAACATGATATTCAATTAACGTGTAATCCATATCAAACCCAATAACATCAACATCGTTTAATGTAAATGAATACATCGTATAAAATCTAAATAATTTAAACGTAAATAATTTAATCTATTTCATACAAAAATTGAAAATATACGAATGTGCATTTTTTTTTCTAAACGATTTAGCGAGTAGCGACGCAAAGACAATTTGTCTCTTCAAATGCTATTTTACAAATAATATTATCGAATAAATACGATTGGACGAATAGAAAATTACACTATATGAAGTATTTAATTTAGTATTGCTGTAGGACACAACTTCCATATAACTAAATTCAAAATGTCCGGAAATACCGATCGGGAAAATGTTTTCCCTTCTAGAATGTAATTTTTAGTTATTATTTAAAAATTTATTATATTTAATTATTAAAATTCGTTCACAAAATTTTGCAACATTTATTAAGAACGAGAGGAAAATTACAAACGAAAAAGTGCTCATGAGAAATATTAAAACTTACAATTCGTAGTTTTCTTCACAGCTATCGTTTACATGTGTTAGAAAACTGCCAGCGTGTGACTCGTTTTACTTTACTGTTCAGTTTACTCTTAAAAATAGAAATGTCTTGCTAATGTGAAAAATTTTTCACATGCTAATTATGAAATTTACAAATGTTGAGTTCGAAGGATGCGGTTGGGATTTAGAGGAACTTGGTAACCTGCTTCTTAACAGTTTTGCCTCATAACCAGCTCCTTCAGGAATGTAAAGAAAACCTTTTTACATATTTTTTGAATATGCCTGTCAAATGAAAGCTTAGAATCAAATGTAAAACAAAGTACCGTAACTTTTTTGACAATGGGTATATCCAAAATGGAGGTAATGTCATACACATTTTTACGAAAAATCAATTCCAATTTCTTCGATTTAGAGTGATTAATCTTCACAATTCTTGCTCTGAGTCTTTGGCAGTAGGATTGGTGTTCCGGAAGCAAATGTCGGAGCACGTGTTCTTTATTACCTGCAATACTTTGGAGCAATTTCTTGTCATAATCATGTATTATCGTTTTGATTGGAGTGAATTTATCGATGATGCCATAGTTTTTAGCTCGTTTCTGAACTGAATAAATTCTATTAAGATGCATATCTGCAGCTCCTCCCCAGATTGTGCAGCAGTATATGAGTTGTGGAAGCACTATAGATGAATATAAATGTGCCAGTTCTTTACCTGAGAATCCTAGGCGCTTGAGCTTGAGAATAAGGTATATCTTACTGTTGGCCTTTTTAATAATGGTCTCAATATGGGCAGCAAAAGTCAGATTATCATCCAGAGTAACACCAAGGATTTTAATGGAATGTGAGCGTGATATGTTAGGTAATTCAGGTACAAACTGTCTCCCAAAATTGATTGTCATTTCTTGACTTTTAGAGATGTTGATCTTAAGGTTCTTCGATGAAAAATGATTATCCAGAGTATTGACGACCATAAAAGCCACGTCACCGGATTGATAACTGCCCGGGATGACCGATGTGAGATCATCTGCAAATCCTGAAAGGCTGGCGTGAGCGACGTCTATGGGTATCCGGAAAGTGTCGTCAATGGACATATTAAACAAAATCGGGCCACTTATAGTACCCTGCGGCACTCCACACTTTGATGGGAGTAAACCAGATGAAATACCATTAATGAAGGTATAATGGTGACGATTCGAGATAAAATCCAGGTACCATTTGATAATATTGGAATCAACCATGGGCGACAAGGACATAAAACCATCAGAGATAGATTTGTGGCTGATCGTGTCGAAGGCTTTAGTCATATCCAGGGCAATGATCCTACAATAATTACTCGTGTGGTGACGAAGTTGAATGTCATGAAGGATTTTGATGAGCGCACAACTCGTTGAACTGCATTTCCCGAACCCGAATTGGCCATGATTAAGGGTTGATTGATAAGTTCTGCAAACAAATTTATCGTAAACCATATGCTCAAATACTCTGGAAAAAACTGGAGTAATTGAAACAGGGTGGTGATGTTTTAGTTCGCTGGGATTAGTAATCTTCTGTATCGGAATAATTTGGGAAATTTTTCACTTGGATGGGAATTGGCTATTTGCGATGGATAAATTAAAGATAGAACACAGAGGTTGAGCAAGAAATGGCNACTGTCTCCCAAAATTGATTGTCATTTCTTGACTTTTAGAGATGTTGATCTTAAGGTTCTTCGATGAAAAATGATTATCCAGAGTATTGACGACCATAAAAGCCACGTCACCTGATTGATAACTGCCCGGGACGACCAATGTGAGATCATCTGCAAATCCTGAAAGGCTGGCGTGATCGACGTCTATGGGTATCCGGAAAGTGTCGTCAATGGACATATTAAACAAAATCGGGCCACTTATAGTACCCTGCGGTACTCCACACTTTGATGGAAGTAAACCAGATGAAATACCATTAATAAAGGTATAATGGTGACGATTCGAGATAAAATCCAGGTACCATTTGATAATATTGGAATCAACCATGGGCGACAAGGACATAAAACCATCAGAAATAGATTTGTGGCTGATCGTGTCGAAGGCTTTAGTCATATCAAGTGCAATGATCCTACAATAATTACTCGTGTGGCGACAAAGTTGAATGTCATGAAGGATTTTGATGAGCGCACAACTCGTTGAACTGCCTTTCCTGAACCCGAATTGGCCATGGTTAAGGGTTGATTGATAAGTTCTGCAAACAAATTTATCGTAAACCATACGTTCAAATACTCTGGAAAAAACTGGAGTAATTGAAACAGGGCGGTGATGTTTTAGTTCACTGGGCTTAGTAATCTTCGGTATCGGAATAATTTGGGAAATTTTCCACTTGGATGGGAATTGGCTATTTGCGATGGATAAATTAAAGATAGAACACAGAGGTTGAGCAAGAAATGGCGCAGCGTACTTGGCAATCCAGTAAGGCAAGCCAATGTTTTCGTTTGCTGTCTTTTTGACCCGAATAAGATACCGATAAACCTCATCAGCAGTGAAAAAAGGAGAATGTGAGGAAGGCAGATCATCTGGAATATTAATACTTTCTCCTTCACATGAGAAAGAGTTGAAATACTCGTTTAGCTGCTCGGCTGAAAAAGCACACTCGGTCTTGGCCTGACCTGACATGTAGCTCATAACATTCTGCCACCACATTCTGCTTCCAATCTTCCCATTGTCTCTGCCAATCTGTTTAATCCGATTTCGAATTTCGACGTCAATTTGTTTCGCCTCAAAAAACAAGTCTTTCTCATGAATCTGTTCTTTTTCTTGAGAAAGATTTTTACTACTGGAGTAATGTACACAGGATCTTTTTCATGAAGAACAACCTGTCTAAGCGGGCAAGATGCCTCATACACGGCAAAAACTATATTCTCTAATTGCTGTACTGCTTCATCAACATTTGTCGACCAGTAAATAGGGGCGAAATTGAATTTTGAAATGTTATTAACAAAAAGCTCACGATACTTTTCACGTTGATCATGGAAACGACCAACTCTTTTCTTGTTACTAGAGCCGGGTACACTCCATATGACACCTTTATGGTCGGTGCAAACTACGGATTGATAAGTGCAGATATTTTCAGCCGATTGGTAAGTCATATAAACCAAATCTAAAGTCTTACTTCCATGAGTCGGATCAAAATTAAGTTGAATTAAACCACAGTCGGCAATTAAACTTTCCGGATTGAGTTCATTAAAATCGCCACAAAGAATAAAATTGTCGAATCGATTGGTACGCATAAAACTTTCAACTGACTCCACGATATGGTCGGAAACTTCATTCATTACTGAGGCATTAGGGGGGGGTAGTATAGGCAGCATATAAGATATTTGGTGTAATTGACACAGTTCTAGCCACAGCACCTCGAAGGACTCAAAGCCTTGCGGATATAATTGATTACATTCTAAGGATTGATGAAGAAAGGCACAGACTCCTCCACCAACATTTTTACTGCTATTTAAATTGGATCGGTCGTGTCGAAACAGTTTAAAGTTCTCGATAGCAACAAAACTGTCATCAATTTCATTTGTAAGCCATGTTTCTGTTATAAAGCAGGCTTTCAAGGATTGACTAGTTATATCAGCAGACAGGTGATAGACAGCATTAGGTTTTTTCAAGGATCTGGCATTGAGCAGCATGAATCGGATTCTTTCATCTAGTCAACAGGATGTGTTTACTTCTTGTCCATCGACGAACAACTTGAGGTTTCTTATTTTCACTGATGCTCTCGGCGTCCCGTTAGCTATCATCTCATATCGCTTCTTCAACAAAGTGCGCTCAATATTCATTTCCTCTCTGGTCAGTTCCTTTGAAAGGTAAACAGTTTCTTTGAAGTTTTTAAGACAATAGGATCTCGAAAGGATTTTTCGGGTAGTCCACACGCTGTTGAAACGAACAATTAAGGGCCTGGGTCTTCTTTCATTGAATTTCCCAGCTCGGAAGCAATCTGATATGTTTACTTTCTCTCCAATCACATGCTCCGATTATTTCATTGGCTTTCGCTAGGTCATTATCAAGCTTCTCGGATCTGGTATTTGGTTCCTTGGCTCGACGAAACATAGCAATTGGTATTTTTTGCAATTCGGAGGCAATTTTGCGTTCCAATTCATCCAATGTCTCGAATTTCATACCAGCAGGTGAATACACTTGTGAACGCAAATACGACCATAACCAANGGTCTTCTTTCATTGAATTTTCCAGCTCGGAAGCAATCTGATATGTTTACTTTCTCTCCAATCACATGCTCGATTATTTCATTGGCTTTCGCTATGTCATTATCAAGCTTCTCTGATCTGGTATTTGGTTCCTTGTTCTCTGGGATATTCTGAATTCTAATGCCCAAAGGCTGATCAGGTCTTACTGTTTGCATGACTTTAAGTTGCTGCGCCAAATTAGTGAACGCCGAATCAAATTTTTTCTCAAATGCTTTAACTTCGTCTTGGACTTCCTTCAATTGAGCACTGCCAAAATCCGAAGTCTCCCGACTAGATAAACACTCATTACAAAACCAAACTAGATTGTCAAACTTTGAAATGACGATAAACTCATCTTTCGTGATGTTGTTGCACTCGGCGTGTGGCCAGACGTGACACTTGTCGCATTGTATCCAGTTTTTCCCGGTCCTCTTCTTGCAGTTCGAACAGTTCTCCTTTCGCTTCAGTCACTGAGCACACACGGCGACTCCGTCCATCCATATATATGAAACAACCTATTTAATCTGTGTAATAACAATAAAAGTAAAAGTAAAATTCAAAAATTTATATTTAAATCTTAAATTTATTTTGAAAAATGAATTATTCTATCACAGATTATTATACAATCTACTACAATATTTAGTGTTTTGCAATATAAATTTTTGTGTGTGTTCTTTAATATTCCATTGCTTCGGCTATTCCTGTTTTCAACGTCTTAGCTGTGATTTCGAAGTAAGTTTTTTCTTGTTGTTCTCAATTCATAGTAACATAGGAAAATTGTGATATTTGGTTTTGGACATAGTAAAATTAATAGGAAGGTAATACCAAAAAAAGCAATTTAAATTCTATCAATATATTGTAATTATAGTTGATGATAATTTTAGGGAATTAGATTCATACAAAGCTTACAAATAAGCCAAGAAATGAATTTTTTGGAATTTCGGGAGAGCAATAATCAAGTTCCAGTCATAACCAAAGTCAAACAAATCAGAAACGGGTTTAATTCTTGTTGGTGGACAAATAGAGATAAAGAAGCAACCTATAGTGGCAGCCACTGGATTAGAATCACCCCAACATTATTGAAAAACAGCTCATTCATATTTAAAACATTTTTTCTCAGTAATATGCATATCTAATTCAGTTACAATACACATATACATTAACTAACATAGAAAACAATTCTTCAACAAGTTAGTATTGTGTTGGTCCACTTTTCACCAATAGAAACTTCGTTGATGCGGCTCGGCATGGATTCAACCAATGTTGGACAATAGTCAGGTGTAATTTCCTTTAACCAAACTTGTTTCAATTTTGAGATGAAATCGATTTCAGATATTGGATGCAATTTGCTAACCTGTCGTTTGACCATTGTCCAGCAATGCTCAATTGGGATTGATGTCTGGGGAAGACCCTGGCTAGGATTCCAACAATATGATGTCATTGGTCAACAACAATTGCTTCACACTTCTATAGTGTGGCAGGGAGCTGAATCCTGCTGAAATAAGGAACAATTACTCACTGCCATGAACATTGGAAGCGTTCTTCTTTAATATGAATAAATAAATAGTTGCACGTGGTGGCAAGATAGAGATAGAGTGTGACTCACGATACTAACTTGTTGATTCTAATCCAGCGTCCGCCACTGTAGTTTAAACATAAATGGCCATTAGCCGAAAATTGAGGCCCAATTAGGCCCATTATTTACATTCTAGACATTTTAAGCCCATTTTACGATCGTTGACAAAAACAATTCTTGAATTTTTTGGTTTGCTTGAACAAAATTGATTATATTAGATTGTAGTACTAGAAGAGCATTTGATACTATTTTAATATAATTTACATTGATTTTTCAACACATTGCTTTTAAGTTAATAGGATTTATTACATTTGAGTTGATTAGCATGCACTACTGAGTAAGTCGTCCAATTTTTCTAATACCTCAGTTCAAAAAAGACCCTATCCTGCCCGGTATATCATATATGTACATTTTTGATCTCAAGACAGTAATGAAGCACAAAGTTTTCCAATTGCATTTGAAAAATCATAATTATATTTTAAATCCATTCTTATTTATTGTTATAATACATATTTACATTCGGATCCGTTTCGGATCGAGAACTAAATGGTTTTGATTGGATCGGGTAAGGATTGCGAAGCTTCAGGTCCTAAAATTTTAGATCCGATTCAATCTCTGTGATTACTGCACAAGCATTCAAGTTCGAATCTAGCAATTTCTTGTGGCAAAACTGAAATCCTTCATTGAATTTGATTAAATTTGTATTCATTATATTTTTCTTTGCAGATTATTATTACATGACTTTTGAATTCTTACAGAATGCCTTTATTTTATCTAATGTGTAGCATACTTTATAAATATTTTTCATTTCTAAATATGTCCTATAAATATATTAATATCATTTAGAATCGAATTGTACACAATGTGGCAATGAAATTCTTTACCATGCGCATAGTTCTGGTTAAATACGCAAGAGTTTGTAATTGCGTTCATACATAAATTTCATTTTTTTCTTTATTGTAGAAGTAAATCCATAAAATACTTTCTCGTTTTTGAATGTTTATACTAATACTATCATAAAATTTTCAATATGTTAACATATTACGTAGTATTTACAAAGATTGAAGTCGTAGCAGTTGAATTTCTTGAAAATTAACCTATTTTTAAAAATTAATTAGTAAATATCACTAACTTGTTTCATGTAATTTCGAATTATTATAAAATTTCGAAATTTTTGTATGTGTGCATTCATTTTTTGCGAAAAAAATTTGTACTAGAGTTGTGAAAATCAATTCTCCTAAAGAGGAGGCATTTCTAATCACAGATCAATGTGAAAGCACTCTGGAGAAAATAATTCCCAAATAACAACAAAACTTAATAACCCTACAAGATATAAAGTCGATTTCTTCTTATATGACAGTAGAAAAACGCCGACTGCTGTTATCAGAAAGAGTAAGTAGAACCAGTAAATTGAAATGCAATGAGATGCCATGAAATATATTTCATCATAAATATGACACCTCCTTGGCAAATGTGCAAGTGCTGTTATTTTTTTTCGGAAGTTCAAGTTGTGCTAATACCAAATTTCATCATTGGGGTCATTGCCCATTATGTAATGTGAGATGTATTTTTAAAACATTGCTACAATGAACTTTTCATAACTGAAACATGTCGTCAGTTTGCCTAAAGCCTAAAATTCAAAAGTAAAATTTTGTTGAAAAATTAATTTTTCCAATTTATTTTTGTCAAAATTATTTCGTCATAGTTGGCGTCAAATAATTTCTCTATATTCTCATACGCCAAATAGACATAGGTGTTACGAGAACGTCAGGTCTGTCCCATTGGCACATTCTTCTGCTCATCTTACCTACTAAATTTCCTCAAACGAAAAACGCTCTTCAGTGTAATTGATTTACCTGACGCATATAAAACTGAGCAAGTGGTTCTCCAAGATATGCGCATTCAACACTCCTTTTGGACAATATTATTGGAGAAGTCTGCCTAGTGGATTTGTATCGGCATCATATAAAGTTCAATAAATGTTTGACAGTATATTTGGAGAAATGATAGCCATACATGATGATTTATGCATTGCTACAGAAGATGAAGTAAGTTATGTATTTGAACGAGAAAGAAAACAACCAATCATTACCCAGGAAACATTCCATTTTTGGTCCACTAATGGGCCATTGTTGGTGCCATTATTGTCCATTGGTGGTAAATGGCCGCTGGCCCATTGTTGGCCCAACAATGTTTGCCAACCGTAATCCATTACTGGGCCATTGGTGAGCCAAGAATGGCCGATTAATGGGCCATTGATGGCAATCAGTAGGTTTTGATAATATAGCATTAAATTTTATATGCAGAAAACAATTTTATATTGTTAAGCAGTTCAAACATTACTGTTTAAACAAACACAAGCCCAACAAAGGACAATACGATACCTTTGGGATCCTGTCATTCATATTTAATACTAACATTTGTTAGAAATTTGAAAGAAAGTTTTGGTTATAAATGATAACAATAAGCATAAAAATCTGCCAAATTTACCAAAAATTTTTAATTTTAAAATTAAGTACACTTTTGAAATAATACTATCTTAAGTCGTGAAAAATCTCTTCTGCTGAAGTGTAGCTTTCTTATATAACTGTTAATTTCAAAGTGTCCAAATGTTTATGAATAAATTATTTTTAAAATACGTTTAGCAGGTATATCATAATTTCTACAAATTAAAAATTTCAAAATATTTTTTCGTATTTCCTTTTATTATATTAAAAAGAACTAGGAATCAAAATAATGAAGTGACTTTTATTTGCAAGCATCTGCTCATTGATTATTGATTACTAAGGTTGCTACTGATGCCACTAATGGTCCCCCAATGGGACACTGATGGCATCAGTGGTCACAAATATTGCATGTTTTTGCCACCAGCAGTTTACTGATTATGGCCAATGTTATATTATGATTTGTAATTCGCAACTTGGTATAATTTGATTGAGTTATGGCCATCGGCGTATTTTGGAGAGCCTTGCACCTGCCCCTCTTTGGGCAGGCTAATTTCAACTCATTCTTATACGATCTGATCGATATATTGATGAACAGTCTTTTTGTTTGACATAAAGTGCAAAAAGTAGTATTTTATTTATTCTTATTAACCCCGTCAGTCTTTTTGGTTTATTTATCATTTATGCATGGGCGAATGCGGTATTATGCTAAGAGGGTGAAAAAATACCTATGCCTATATGTCTCTGATAAGAATTAGGCCTTCCGCTTTTAGAAATACCTCAATACGCGCCTGGTTAAGGATACAGTTGAAACTGTGTATAGCATATTATAGTTAAGATGGAACACCTTGCTTCAAACAATTGAGTTCATTATAAAGTGCTCATAAAAACAAGAGCTGGAATAGTAAATTGTGCCATCAAATACAAAAGGTTAAGTAAATTCATTTGTATTGAAAATTAAATTTGATCAGTCATAATTGTAAATTATTAAATTCATATTTGTTTGCTAGATGGCAGATGCCATTAATGGGACATTATTGGGCAATTAATGGCTATGAGAAACTGATAAATAATACTTTTTGNNATACGATCTGATCGATATATTGATGAACAGTCTTTTTGTTTGACATAAAGTGCAAAAAGTAGTATTTTATTTATTCTTATTAACCCCGTCAGTCTTTTTGGTTTATTTATCATTTATGCATGGGCGAATGCGGTATTATGCTAAGAGGGTGAAAAAATACCTATGCCTATATGTCTCTGATAAGAATTAGGCCTTCCGCTTTTAGAAATACCTCAATACGCGCCTGGTTAAGGATACAGTTGAAACTGTGTATAGCATATTATAGTTAAGATGGAACACCTTGCTTCAAACAATTGAGTTCATTATAAAGTGCTCATAAAAACAAGAGCTGGCATAGTAAATTGTGCCATCAAATACAAAAGGTTAAGTAAATTCATTTGTATTGAAAATTAAATTTGATCAGTCATAATTGTAAATTATTAAATTCATATTTGTTTGCTAGATGGCAGATGCCATTAATGGGACATTATTGGGCAATTAATGGCTATGAGAAACTGATAAATAATACGTTTTGAAAATTGAAATCAAACTTTAATGTAATTCTTATGTTATATACAATAATATAATAATTTTTTTGTAAAATTGTGGAATTTTAAGATTCTTAAAACTTTGTTTTGTTGGTTATGGTTGGCAAATGAATGGCAAATGAGTGGCCATTGTTGACCAGGAGTGCAAGCAGTGAGCAGTTGTGGACCAATAATGGTTGTTTCCTGGGGATAGAGATATTTATCAAATAACCACATGGTCCTTATAAAATTGATCTAAAAGTAAGCTTATCAACACACACGACGTTTCAAACTGTAATCAGTGGCATAGATAAAACAAATTTAAGACAGAAAGTACATTGAATTAGCTCATTATTAGTGTATTAATTTAGTATATAGTGAGAATAAGTGGCCGAGTAGTTTTAGTGGTCGAAGTAGAGAACATTAAGAAATCTCAAGGATAGGTTATGTGAAATTTTAAACGTCTGTTTTCTTTTATTGTATTTATAATATATTTTTATATTTACAAGTTTGACCTGGTTTTCTTAATCCAGCAAGTCAAACACCTTGGTTGAAATTGGATTACATTTAGGGTGCTAATATTATTACGACACAGTAAATTTCTGAGTTGTAATTTGATTCTAAAAATCCTATTTCACAACAATCTGTACTTGCTTTTCAAAATAATAAATTGTATGAATTTCCAAGCACTCATGAGATGCAGAATTTTGAGAAAATTAGATAATACCACACGAATTGTATAAACCTTAAAGGAACATAAAAATCATTGCTAACATTATTCCTAACCTGTGCATTTATGTATTGATCCACAAATTGGAAAATGCTATACACAGCTTTACAATGCTAAAAACGTTAACATTCGCTTTTTTCTCAATCAATGAGTAATTTTTAATAATCACAAATAAAGACATATCGCCATTTCAAAACGAATCAATTATATGTCATGAAACTCGCAAAACATTTTTAATTACGAAAACACTAAAACATTTTCATAAAAAAATACATTTACGCAAAAATGATTAAATTTTTGATTTTACAAAACACATACTCATACACAGTTTGGAAAATAGCATTAAGCGCTCATGAAATTGAAAAATGATTATGGTAATTAAAGTAATTCTACAAAATATATAACTTCAAGTAAAAAGAAGCAAAATTTTTAAATTAAGATGAATATCAAAGCTATATAAAATAAATTTATGCATACGTATAGTACTTAAAACTATTAATCTAATTAATATATACTTGTGATTGTTTATGAGATTATAAAAACACAACAGCAATCGTTAAATGATTTAAACTACATTTTGTACATTAGGTATTAAAACAACTTAGGAATATTTTCTAAATATAGAAATAAATAGCTTAAATTACAATTACCAGCAACTGATAAAGTGAAATAAATACTTCTTCAAGGCGATTTACTCATTGTATTCAAATATAAAATTTATATCTCGCAATATGCAATTAGGAAAACCGGATTTTAACTCAATTTACCTATTAAATGTTTTAAAATTATAGAGATTGAGAATTTTTAAAAATTAACCTGATCTTGTTAGAGTTTGTAAGGCATAGCATTGGAGAGAATGCCAATATATTTTGGATTTCCAAGTATTTTTCCAAAATTTGAAAGTCTAAAATATGTATTCGATCTATTGGTAAGGAATTTAATACATCTGAAATTTTTCGATTCGCTATTGTTTTATTAGTAAATACTGTAGCACATTTGACAATTTTCGTTTGCATAGCATTTTGATTTGGAAAACTTAATATTCCAAAAATCACTAATAAGCAAAAATATGTGAAAGAAGAAATCGATTTTAAATTTTCTAAGGTTCTAAGTTTTTTTGCATTTTGGATTTATCTTCTCCACGATTGATGTATGATTAGAAATAATTCCCCTTTAAAGATATAATTTCCACAACTCTAATGGAAATTTTTGTTAAAGATATTAAATGTGTAGAAACATGAAATTTTATAATAATTCGTAATCACATGAAACAGAATTTGTAATATTAATTTATTAAAATGCAAAAATAACTTACATTGTTGAATATAGTCAACTGTTACGACTTGAATCGTTGTAAAAACTGAATAATGTGTCAAAATGAAGACATCTTTTCGTCATCGGCAATGAAGAAAATGCTAATTTTATGACAATATTAGTATAAACATTCAAAAACGAGAAAGAAAAACGTACATACACTTAAATTTGACTATTATTTATTGTATATTGAGATTTTGTTTCTGTATTTTGAAACATTAATGGTTTTGTTTATGTGCGTTTTATTTAATATTGTAAATACCCATTTTAAGGCAATCTACAAACTACATTATGTATTTGAAAGATGAACTTTACTATTTATTGAAAAGATTGCACAATATATAGAATAAACTTCAATAAACACATTAAATACTGTAACAAAAAAGCTTATAAATGAAAGTTATGTATGAATGTAGTGACGAACTTTGCAGAGGAGCAATTTTATATTAATAAAAATGAATAAAGGTGATAAATAATTGAATGCAAAATTTTATAAATGAAATTTATATGCAGGCACAAGTTCCATCATTAATACAAAATGACGATGAAAATTTACTTTTTTATTCTCTCAAGCCAGTACATCAATTTTAAAAATGTTTATTTCATTCAAGTGAGTCATTTATTTTTAAAATTAAATGGAAAAATTTGCAAAGATGCTCATGTTAAGACTTTTATTAGATGTTTAAGAAAGCTATATGTATATATGGATAAAAAATACCTTTTGTATATATACATACAATATAAGTTTTGTTAAATATAAAACAATTTCTGAATATAACAAGAATTTATGAAATTTAATACTACTGCTATTATTCATTGTACAGAACAAATTCATTAACAAAAAATATACGATTATTTCAATATACTAGTCCTTTCAATGGTATAAAACTACAAACGTACAATTTAAAATTATTTATAGTTTGGCTATGTAATGTATGAATATTCACATCTTTTAGCCACACATCCTTATTATTCATGAATTAATGGCAGGTTGTGACTAATCAATTAAATGATGTCAATCAATTTTTACACATGTATGCGAACGCTTTTTTTGGTGACAGATTACAATGTCACAAAAATTTTTTTGCTGGAAATCGCTTTTGCAATTTCAGCAAAAAGCGTTTGATGAGAAAAACGTATTGAAAACATATTTACTTCATTTATACCAGAGGCATTAACTAATAAATCGTTTTACTTTATTAAAATTTTAGGATTGTGGCATTTATCATTTACAGAACTTTATTGTAGAATCATCACCCAGGCCGAATTCTGTATTAATTCTGTACTATTTAGAGATGCTGAACTACAGTTTCTTTCAAGCGGGGTAATGTCTATCTATGTTTAACTTTCGTTGTCTCATGTACACATTTTCCAATTGTCCACACTAAACTATATTTATTATGCATGCAATATAAGAGTAACATGTAACAGCCACAATTTGGGTAGCCATATGAGAGAGACTCCAGTTAACAATGGGCCCACTGCCCGAAGCGGTATCTGATCACCAAGACCCATCCGCCCAACTGCAACAGAGTAGAGTTCCATCCATCAATCGACTCAGCTCATTCTCAAAGAACTATTTTTTTATGTGTACCCTAACTATGTGATAATAAAGAAAGGACAAACTATTCGACTTAATAGCTCATTCTCATTTGTGTGTAACTTTAATAGTATAGCAATGCAACCGTTCATTGGCACTAACTGCTGATGGAAAAATCTACTAAATAAATAACGCAGCAGTAATCTACCTTACATATAACAATAATCAATTCAAATTACTAACTACTGACACTAGCTGCAACGAAAATAAAAAGGAGTTAAAACTATCTACAACTAATAGCAGCTTCCTAACCTACAATAAAAACACGAGATAAAATAACTTTAATATATACAAGGTCGTTTTCGGTCATTATGGATCTAAAATAAGATAAATAACAGTTAACGGACCTAGGGTTGGCGATCTCGCCTTATTTCGAACTTGTTACTATATGCAACAACAAAAGCGATCGATAGCCAGCTGGGCAATAAGTAAAAAGCCCTTACACCTATCCATATCTTAAATGCATTGTATTGATCTAGGCAACAACAATTTCTAACCCTCGCAACAGCCTTTTGATCGCTACAAGCATGAAATGCCTAGCTGCGCATTTGTATAAATAATCAAACCAATAATAGAAGATAAGTATAATTCCAAAGAATATAATCCATCAACTTTTCACACTGTGACGTAGCTATTTATACAGACTTTTAACAACATATTTGCACTATTCTAACAGTCAAACAAAACACCTGTCTTCTGTTGTAATTTGTCTTCCCACGCCCAGTGTATTGACCTCAAATTAATGACAAGCGTATTATCTTGGCTTCTTGCACTATATGTTTTTTTTGCAAATGTTTGTCCACTCACTCAATGCATGAAAAGCCATTAATAGCATTCATTCTAAACATCAAATTTCTTTTCTTTTCTTTATTTCTCTATTTAACTGTTAAAATTTGTAGTTATAGAATGATTATGCTACATTATAAATTGGGAAAAACATGTTGTAATAATAATTGAGATTGTTTTCCAACTTGCGAAAATAATTTTTGTATATTGAAAGAATTCTAGTATCATATGAAAATGTTTTATTTAATCGTGATAAATGTTAAAGTGATTTAAACTTCATATTTGTAAAATTTGCACTAGTTTATTAATTGGCAGATAGCAAGTTTACAATTGGATACATTTTGACATTTGAACATTGGGATATAGATAAAACTATGTAATGTTAATATTATCTTTGAAGAAGTGCAAGTTTGTCCACACAGCGGCATAATGGAATTTTACATGGTTGTACTGTTTTTATTATACGCTACATTTGACATTTGAACAATAGAATATAGATAAAATCACGTAATATTGACTTTCTACACATATGAATATACACGCAGCCGGTATAAAGGAATTTCACATTGATGAAAGAACTACCCTAGAGATTTCAAACTTTTTGGTAAGCCATTTTTATAATTAAATCTCAGATATTGTTTTGATTCTTAACGTTTTTTTGCAATATTATCTCTAGTTAGTTTTACAGATATCTCTTTTAAAACGTAATCTATTTTATTTTAATGAATTGCTGCGAATTTGCTGTCCAATGTAAATATAAATATATACAGCGGCCGCCTAAAATTTGGAAGCGGTATCAATTTTGTATTGAAACTTATAAAATGATTAGTTTTGTCATCCAAATTATTTATTTAGCAAATAATGTATACAAAACTGATATTAGCATAAAAATACAAACAATTGAAGCATGTATTCATTATAGTGTTAATATTTTGTAGATTTTCCCTTTGAATCAAGAACAGCTTTAATGCGTCTTGGCATACTTGAAACCAATTTATTGCATAATTCTGCAGATATCTCGGTAACCCAGACTTCTCGAATACACTTGATTAAGTCATCATATGATGATGGATTTCTCTGTGCAACTTTCTTTTTCAACAATGGCCATACTTGTTCGATGGGGTTAAGGTCGGGACTTGATCCTGGCCAATTTCTTAACAGTTGAAATGGTTGTGTATTGAACCAATTGAGAACAATTTTCGCCGTGTGGCATCTTGCACCATCGTGCTGGAAATGTGTTGCATTTCGAAGTGGCATCCATACAGGTAATGTATCCTTAAGAATAGATCGTCCTCTGGCTGAGATGGAGGCCCATATCATCACAGTTATTGGGTGTTTCACAGTTGCCTGGACATATCTTTGATTATATCGTTTCCCTGGTGGCCGACGAATTATTTTTCCACACTGATTGAATTGGGCAATAGTTGCCTCATCGCTAAACATAACATTCGACCAGTTAGTGTCAGTCCATGCTTCATAGTCTTTGGCAAAGCGAAGTCTATCCTCAATGTTTTTTGGAGACAGATGGGGCTTTTTGGCTGCCCTATAGCTCTTAAGTTTGAACTCATCTTTTAGTCTTCTTTGGATTGTGCGGATGCTAGGAGAAATAGGTGCAGCAGGCAACTTTCCTTTAATTAAGGCAGCTGTGGTCAATGGTTCAGTAACAGCAGAACGACGCATCATGTTATCAGTACTTTGGGAGGTACACCTTGGACGACCAGACCTCCTACGACTTGAATACACACCAGTTTCTTCAAATCTTTTAACTGTTTTTGACACTGTACCTCGTGACACACCTATTCGTTGAGCGACAGTTCTATGAGAATACCCTTCATTGCATAATATCACAATTTGTGCCCTTTTTTCCTTTGAAATTTCACGATTTTGTGCCATATTTCATTTAATTATTCACTCTGTAAATTATTTACTAAATCAAACTTTATTAACACACACTCTGAAAAAGAATGTAAAACATTGATTTTCTTATTAATTTAGTCAATTCTGATTGGCTGTGTTTAACTCTAATTGGATAATCGTCAAAATTCTAATGTATTTATAGAATTAAAAGAAATTTCCAAGAAAATTCCAAGAAATTTCCAAGTGCTTCCAAATATTTGGCGGCCACTGTACTTTATCATAAATAGAAACGTCGTTTGTTTCTTAATACATTAATATAGATACTACCATGTAAAATTCATAATGTGCAAATACACGTTGTGTTTGTTCCTACAGCATTCCCTCAACATCAATGATGATAAACTAACACAATAGACAAATTTAATAGTGCGATATATATCGTCATTATAAGCAAAGTGTAGAATGAATTACATTTTTGTCTTGTCTCAAACACAAATGTGGGTTTTACCACATACATTTATTAAATATTAGATATTGCGAGTTCTTGGATAAAGTAGTTTTTAGTTTATTCCGAAAAACAAATTTGTTTTATTACCGAAATAAGGCATTATACTATTTTGTGTAATGTACGCTTTTACATTTAGCACAATTTATACACAATAGATGAATATATAGTTATAATTCTTCCCTTTGCATACTACATCTTTGATTAATATTAATACATGTTGAAATATACGTCTATACAAAATATATACCCATGTTTTGGGTTTTACATCTATGAATTTTTTTCTTTAATACAGTGTTGCATGTTTAAACATTGTTATGACAAACATGCCTTAGTTGAAATTAGTCATCAATTATATCACTTTGCCCAAATCCTAGAAATCAAAAATATAAACTTAGTCAAAAAATTAATTTGTTCAATTTAGCTTTGTCAAAAATATTTTGTCACTAGATGGCGTCCAATATAATTACTTTATTTCCACATGGCAAATAGCCATAGGTGTTACAGGCCGTCCTTAACTACTGATAGATTCATGTTGCCATTATCTAGCTTTAAGAGAAATACTCACTCAACACACTGTATTAAATTTGAATGATGAAATCCACTGCTTCACATAGATATCACAATATACTAGTCTATAATCCCGTGGATTTCAATTATCCCAGTATTTGTGTATATTTAGTTTTTAGAAAAACATTAAATAAAATTTCTCATTCCATTTTACTGGTAAAACTTAAAAAGGTTGGTCTTTGATGTAAAAACCTTAGAGAAAATACCGCCAAAATAATAGCTTTAATTCACTATAACGTAAGTAAAAAAATTGTGGGAATATAAAAATATTTAAAATGATAATTATACAATGCAACACAAATTAATTAGTTCAAACCACACAACAGGACTAACAAGCTATTAGCAATAACATACAATAACAAAGTTAACTATAGTTCATTTTTCCATTCTAATTAAAATCCTGCTTGATAACGGTTTGTTGGTTTTGATTACATCATTAAACAACGAATTGGCATTTCAGATGGCATAATAGTTGAGTAAAATTTCTTCGGTAAAAGGCTTAGCAAGATTGCTATCCGAGGATTCAATATCAGGTGCAGATGGTGTTAGGGTGTCTTAATTGCAACTGAAGGGTTTTCCTTTACTGCTGATTTTATATTTTTGTTGAGTCCGAAGATGTTGAAGGTAATACTGGGGTTGTTGGAGGCAATACTGGTGGACATGTTGCAAAATCACGAAGTGACACAGTCGACTCCCTACCAGTTGGATGATGCACATGACCATAAAGTTCAACCTGTAGTTGAACTTCATCGACATAGGGTTCTTCTGTGCTTCCACGGACAAATCGACGAAGTAAAACAGGCCCAAGTGTAGTGAACCAACTAGGTAATACACTCCCATGTGGAGAGTGACATTGAAAAGAAAAGAATCTTCCATGGGGAGTGCTATTAGTAGATGTGCACAAAAGAGTCCTTATAGAAGATAATGAATTAGAGAGTGCAACATCCTAACAGCTATCTGTTAATTATTTGCTTTCAAAGCCACTTTAACCGCCTTCTAAATAATTCTGTTATACACCCTGAATTGTCCATTACCCTGTGGATTGTAGGGTGTTGTTTTGCTAGAAGCAATTCCATACTTATTTAAACAATCTTTGACGTCTTTAGATAAGAATGAAGTCGCGTGGTCAGAGTGATTATAACTACAAATTCCACAAAGTGTAAATATAATTTTCAAACAATTAATAACTGTCTCAGAGTTCATGTTTGAGCAAGCAATAGCAAAATGATAACGTGAATATTCATCTATAGCCACAGAACGCTGGTCAGTGATCAAAGTGAATTACCTCCCAGTAAGAAAATGATTCCACTTTCTAACAGCTTCAATTATTGTAGTGGCTTCTGTATCAACAGCTGGATAATGTAATTCACCAGCAGATAATTTGATTGACAAAGGCAACAGGTCTTCCACCTTGATTAAGTGTCTCAGAAATAGCAACGTCAGAAGCATCACATTCAACTACAAAAGGTAGAGATTCGTCAATAGTTGCCAAAATAACCTTTCCAAGCTTGTTCTTTAAGGCATTAAAAGCGTTAAGAGTAAAATGCAAATCCTTACAACGCAGGATAATTTTTCATTTTTACTCAACACTAATATAAATTAAATTTTTTTCGTAGAATGCTGATCACCACATAAAATCTTGTTTTGGTCTAAAACAATCTGTGAGAAGTTTCATGATCTTAGAATAATATTTCAGAACGCTTCATCAATTTGAATTTGTGATTTCTACTATGTATTATAAATTATTATACTCAAAGTTTAAAGGAAAAATTATAAATATTTATTGGAATAAACCGATAAATTAATTATTTATTATGCAAAAACACTTAAAAAATAATATCAGCAATGCAATTAATGTTATCATGATAATTCACCCAAGAGTAATTTTAAGTGAAATATAGTTAAACTAACCCAATTTTGTGAAAGTCGGACCTATAGTCTTATTAAGAATTTAATACGTGGATTTACATAAATTATTGTTACTATAGTAACTTTATAAAGATCAATTAAAATAAATACCCTATTGCTTGGATGTAAACCACTTGAACTCAAAAAAGAGATGATCAAATTTGTCAAATAAGGCAGATTTTTATCCCACATGATATTCTGAAGTCTTCAGATCTCACATCATGCAGGATAAGAAAAAAATTTTACCCAACCCCAGTTTTCTGCTTAAATAATTTCCTTTGTATCAAACTGGGGGGTTGATCCATCAAATATTTTTGTCAATGCCAACACTGCTTATAGATAAAGAGTTTCATGCTTACCTTATTTGAGTACCAGGATAAATTAATATATATATATATATATATATATTAGTGCTGTGCGTCCCAATATACCTTAACAGTATTAACCGGACCGGATCTTAGAAAATCAGAGTCATATTCAAAATAAAAAAATATATTCTATTTCTATTCTTTAAAATGAAATTGGTCTATTCCTATGTCCTGTGTGCTAACATGAAATTGATACATATATATATATATATATATATATAA
>CABFPE010000104.1:214514-234389 GCA_900660155.1 Hofstenia miamia
GATCATATCGTCAAATTATCAATTGAAATATATTCGTACTCCTAAGATTGAAATTGATGATTGCTAATAAATTAATAAAATAAAAGTATATGTAATGTTTTTATGCCAATATATATATATATATATATATATATATTTATATATAAATATATATATATAAGCAATCACTATAATTTTTTTTTCATTCTATGATACATTTTTAAATGTTAAGAATTAAGTGTCAGGGTAAACTAAAACAATATTCAATTAGACTCCATTTTTGGGGCTTCTATAATATAAAAGTTTCTGAAATTAATAGACTTAAATTTTTTAAAGCTCAAGTGTGCAACGCTTTATTGGAAAATTTAGCCAAGTATATAGCTTCCTATAAAAGAGAATTGAATATTTTGATACATAATAATTTGAAAACGACTTACCAATCATTTCGTTCAAAATGATAGATTCCACTATTTTCAAAAGGAATGCAGGAGTCACATGAATCATGAACTAAGATGGAATCACTTACTTCATCTACGTTAAACACAAAGAGAGCTGCTTGATAAANTTCTCATTTCATGAAATTTAGGTGGTAGGATAAATAACAATTTTAATTAACAAAAGTAATGCATAAAAAAAAACTCCTAACCTTATGCCTAAACTAAGTTCAAGAATGTGCTACAGCTGCTGTACCACGTCTAGCTGCCCTTTAACTAGCCGGAAGAAATATAAAAAGCATAATTTAAATAAAGTTAAGTCAAAAATAAAAGAGTGAAACGTTGTCAATGTAGGAATATATCAGATTGGTATTATAATCGATAGTCTGCAATTGTCTGAAATACTACGCAATTTAACAGAAATATTTAAAATAAAAATGCAGCATCGTTGATCATATCGTTAAATTATCAATTAAAATAAGTTCGTAATCCTAAGATTGAAATTGATGATTGCTAATAAATTAATGAAATTAAATTATATGTAATGTTTTTATACCAATATATATATATATATATATATATATATTTATATATAAATATATATATATAAGCAATCACTATAATTTTTTTTTCATTCTATGATACATTTTTAAATGTTAAGAATTAAGTGTCAGGGTAAACTAAAACAATATTCAATTAGACTCCATTTTTGGGGCTTCTATAATATAAAAGTTTCTGAAATTAATAGACTTAAATTTTTTAAAGCTCAAGTGTGCAACGCTTTATTGGAAAATTTAGCCAAGTATATAGCTTCCTATAAAAGAGAATTGAATATTTTGATACATAATAATTTGAAAACGACTTACCAATCATTTCGTTCAAAATGATAGATTCCACTATTTTCAAAAGGAATGCAGGAGTCACATGAATCATGAACTAAGATGGAATCACTTACTTCATCTACGTTAAACACAAAGAGAGCTGCTTGATAAAGTTTTAGACATTTATGATAAAACATTGGAACACTGAATATTAAATAGACAATATATATATATATACAAATATATATATAGATTTATTTATTTATTTATATATATTTATTTATTTTTGTACTCGGATATGGCCTGTATCTGTAAAAATATACATCTTAGTTAATTTTTGTTTAATATATATATATAAATATGTATATATATATATATATATGCTATATATATATATATATATATATATATATAACGTCTTCGTGGCTTTAGATATCAGATTTTTATAGCATTAATGAAGAAAGGATACATTATCCAACATGATGTTGATAGAAAAGACTAGAATAAGAAATTTAAAACTTTATGAATGATAATAATCTAACAGTAACAATGCGAATTCAAACATGTTGGAGTTTATACATCATGATCTCTTAAATTGGATAATTTTTTTTCGAATATTGAAGTTCCATAATTTAATGGCAAAATGCAGATTAGGACTAGATTGACAATAAATAGGAATCCTTGCTGGTTTTGACACAAGTGCTATTGTTTTGTAACAATCCAATAATTGTAATCAATAAATTTTGAAAATAAATAACAGAATTGCATAATCGGATTTTAGCCTTGATTAACTGGCTATATATCAGTGGTGCCTCGTGCATGCAAAAGTTAGGAAAGCAAATATTTTTATGTATCCAAATTAGCGTAAATAATAAACGATGAAAAATTTATTTACATATGAAATTCCCAAGGCGATCTTTTTTTAAATAGATATCTGTAATATTATTATAGGAATAAGATGAGTCCTGCAGTTTTTTTAATTAATCATTTTCACGAAAAATTTCAAATTTTTTCTTCTAATCGGTGATTCTTGAATTTTTTTAAAATTTCTTTAACAGAAAATAATCTTTTGTATTAAATCAAATATTTACAAATTTTCGGTACGGCAGTTAATAAATCGTGCATTTCAAAATATTGAATAAGAATTTTGTCCATTTACAATTGAAGGCATGTTACTGATAGAAAACTTGAGATAAATTACAAAGTTTTTTAAAATTCAGAAACTTAGAGTATAAATTTAGAGCAGAAAATGTCAGCTGATGGAAATCTCATTTAAGTTGCTCAAGGTTTTTTAAAATTTATTTAAAAATAGATCACTCTTAAATTATCCACGTTATATTGGATTTTTTGAATGAATTGGTAGCACATGCATAGAAAAATTTAATCTTTCATTAACAATTCTTATAATTTTTCTAATTTCTGTACAGAAAAAACAAATGGCTCCATTTTATATTTAAGAATAATCTACAAGGAATCCGGTACTGCCCAGAGACGTATCCAGGGGGGAGCTGTGGGAGTCGCGGTTCTCCCCCTTTTGCTAGAATGTTTTTTTAGGTTTAGGTTTATCGTTTTGACTTTTGATTTGGATTTGAGACATTAATCATAATCAAAGGCACCTCATATGCAAACTGGTGGAGGTCGGAGATTGCTCAAAATATTTAGCGATTTAAAATCCAACCTCATATTATTTCTGCTTTGGGTGAAATCGGAAATAACATAGGATAAGGGAAAGGTGTTACATCTATGCTGGATGATTCAGGCAATTTTTCTGTAAGTTGGGAAAACAGCGTGATATAGTTCAACTAAACCGTAACTAATGTCAATGTTAACATGAGTCACAATTTGATGTCTCTTTCTTTAACAAGTTTAGTTGCAATTTGGCATCTGTGTCTCTGTATAATTATATTCTTTGATGGTGAAATTTGAATGAACATATTTCTTTTCATAATGGCACCATAAAGTATATTGAATTAAAAGAAGATATTATATTGCAGCTGAATTCATTCTCTCTCTTGTATGTCAGTTATCGATATTCCGTTGAAATGGATAAAGGGAATAAAACTCCTAGCCACGATGACCATCTAGTCAAGCAAGAAAACCACAATCTGATGGCTCTTCAAGATCGGCTCCACCAAAAAAGATTGCGAAAGTCATGAAGCAGACACAGATCAAATAAACGAGGAGCAGCAGCAACAACAAGTAGAGGTGTTTCAAATGGAAGAAGAATGTGTTCCTGCTAATCAACCAATCGCAAGTTCTGAAGGAAAAGAGAAAAGTCATGATTCTCACTTAAAGGCACCTCTGACTGTTTCAAGTCTGCTTCCAGATTATGACATTGGAAATTATCTTGGCAGCAAAGCATCTGATTTTGAAAAAAATTATATCCTCACGACTAAATGGCAAGCACAGAAGAACTTCAGCTGACCATTCTCCCTTAAAGCACAAGGGCCAGCAAAGCAATATAAAAGAAGTCTGCAACAATGCCATATTGACAAGTATCCTGACTTTTCTTAGAGTGAGAAAGCTGGTGGCATGTGTCCAAGATCTGCGTGCTCTCAAAATTAGAGGAGCCAAGACTTGAAATGCTAATGCTGTCTCCTCTTACCAGATACGACAGGCTTACTGGAGCAACAGGTGATCTAACTAAACACTTGCAATCTCATTACCACCAAAATGCTGCACCTCAATGTCAAGCATTTCTTGGAAATTTCGCAAGAAAAGCTGACTTCACAAGCAAATAAATACAGGTCATCAAAAACATGTGAAGACAGTTGTGCATGTCTACGGCAAATAATTAAAACGGTTCTGTTTTGTGGATAGAACAATATTGCTCTACGAGGCTCAGATGATATTGGTATGTTAGAACTTGACGATCTGACATCTGGTGAGGGAAACCTCAGGCGTCTTCTAAAATTTAGAGTAAAATCAGATGACCCGGAGCTGGAGAAAGAAGTAAAAAGCGGACCAAGAAATGCTTGCTATACATCTGCAGAAATCTGGAATCAGATAATAAAATGTATTGCGGATGAATTACAGGAAAAATTACTGTCTAAAATTCGATCCTGGAGGATGAAATTACGGACGTGTCTTCAACAGAGCAGTTTTCAATCTGCATAAGGTACTAGGATCATGATATAAAAGAGGTTCGAGATTATTTTGTAGCATTTCTTAATGTTCTAGATCAAGAGTATGCACATAAAAGTGAAAGCAGTGAGACTGTAGATGTTACTGTAGTTATGATTCCAAAAACCATGGATGAGGTTTTGAAGAAATGTGACGGTGATGTGCAAACATCTCTTGAAATCAAAGAGCGAATGTTGACAGTCGAGGTCATTGGAAAGGCGATCCTCAATGTAATTTAAAGTTATGGATTATCTGTTAATGCTACAGTAGGTCAAAGCTATGACGGTGCTTCTGTGATGAGCTCAAATGCAGTTGGCAGCAGTGCATACGTGAAAAACCTTTGCCCATCAGCAGACTATTATCATTGCTCAGCACATAACTTGAACTTAGCTTTGTTTCATGCTGTTGGTGACATGATAAGCACTGTGAAAAAAGTGACAACATTCTTGAAAAAAGCAACAAGAAGAAGATCACATTGCAAAGTGCTATGAAGCTTTCAAGCAGCCATAAAAGCACTGGTAGTCTTCAGATGCTATGCAAGACAAGGTGGGTTGAAAGATTCACGGCCTTAGAGAACTTTTTTCAAATTATGTGCCAATAGTTCGCACTTTGATGAGCATCAGCAACTGGCAGGATAGTGATGCAAAGACAAATGCAATGGGTTTGGTAAAAGCAATCACCAATAGCAAATTCATCACCACTTTATTTAGTTGTGTAGCTGTAACCAACAATTTTGATTTACTGTCAAAATGCCTACAAGAGAAAAACACAGGATTGCGAGGCGCAATGGCCCATATTCAAAACATAAATGACAAGCTCCAATATGACCGTAATAACTCTGAGTAGCGTTTTTAAACTATTTACAAATGGATCATTGACTCCATTTCAAGCCTACGTTTAGAATTACCGAGACAATCCAAACGTTGACTCTACTGAAGCTTACTAGAGAGTCGCCATCTGCCTTCCATTTATGGACACTGTGCTCCAGCAGCTTCACCTAATATTTGGCAAATAAGTAAAAATTGATGCAAACTTTGATTTGCTATTGGCTCTAAATGGTTTTGAAGCAGGTTTGAAAGAGGCAGAGTTCAATGAACTTTGGAAAATGAATTCAACAACACTGTCTGCAAACAATGTCCATCCCAATGACAGTATCGTCAATGGGTGATGAAATGGAAATAAGAATTCACAGAAACATCTCCTGTTGACCACATCAGTACCATACAAGCCTGTGGTGCTTCAGTATTCCCTACAATACATAGTCTCTTAAAGTACGCCAGAATATTGCTGATATCAACAGGAACCATCAAGGGCACGTTTTCCACATTGTGATTGCTGAAAACCTACCTTTGAAACAAAACGTCAGAAGCTAGACTAACTGGACTTGCCTTAATGTACATTTAAAATAATCACAATATTAATATAGATTAGATAATAGATCGTTTTGCCAGCATGAAAAATAGGCGCCTATTATTAGTTTGAAAAGAATTATATTTGTTAGTAGTTTTTATAGTTTATTACATGATTCTTGATTGTTGTTATTGATTGATGTTATTTTTGCAAATTATCTTTGTAAAGAGTACTAATTGGAATGGTGAATTTTTTAGTAGATAAAGAATGAAAAGGTCGTATCCAACGTTTTCCGACAGTTTAAAGGGCATGGCTCAAAAAAAATTCCAGACCCCCTTGCCGGCTCCCCCTTTTCAGATCCTGACTACGTCTCTGGTACTGCTTGAATAAAAAGGTGTTTCTGGTTGATTTAAATAATAAATATCATTTTTAATTTTGGTCATTTGTATTGAATTTTGCGTGGTTCTTTAACAATGGAAATATTTCAAATGTGAAGAAATGAGTGGAGTGCTTGCTTTGATAACTAAATCTTCACAAGATGATTTGAAGAAAACGGATATAATTTAATCATTTGAGCCAGCGTAGGTACAGCATTAAGGCTGTGGCACAATCATTGAATTTTTTTAGAGCAAATCATAATGAATTATGTCCTATATTCTATTCATATTATTACTTGATTCTTGAATGTTGTTTTACAGCAACCTAATTATTTATGATTTGTACATTTATATATATATATATATATATATATATATATATATATATATAAACAAAGGACGATGTTCACAACATGATGTATACAAAACTATAAATGTGAAGCAAATTTATGTTTACATAAGCTTTAATGTTTTTCTAACAATATCTACTGAGATTTCCATGTTTTTGCAAAGAAAAATTTGTTGTCCTTGTGATGGAATCACGCAATAAATAGGCGTGAGCCACACACAAGATAGAAGTCAACCACAATTCATTTTGCATTTTGCTGGTACAAATTTATAAATTAGCTTAGAAGTACTCACATAATTGTCACATTTGACTTTAAGCTTTCTTGAATAACATCATATTACTAAAGTAAATGGAATACTTACTAAGCTATGCTAATCTTTAGTACCAGTTGATCCTCCTGATGGCTTATCAGTTACATATGGTGGGGAAATTTTAGCTGAAAATATTGGGCATTTTGCTTTTGCTGGCGAATTTCTTACTTGTTATTTTAACTCTACAAAAGATAGCATATTTCCAAACGCTTTGGATGCATTGAATATGACCTACAATTGGAGTGTAAATGGAGAATTGCAGAAAGAAAAGAGCTATAAATACAAACTTTTGAATACTTCAGGAAAGTATCAATGTGGTGCAACATACACAAGTTATGATTCTAATCAAAGCTGGAATATTGAAGGAAAAAAAATTGAAATTACTGTTATATGTAAGTGAAACAATATTTGTTTTCAATTTTAAATACACACAATGCAATCTAGCAAAATCCCATTATTTTACAGTCTAGAAATTTACCATTTCAGAATTTAATTTAAGGAAAAATTTACTATTTTGGATAGCAGATATTCCTAAGTTGGATTTAAAGTATCCAATGTAAAGAGGTATCAATTTCCACACTCCTATGCTTATCTCAAAATTGGATTTGCATTGAAATGACTACTAAATGATTACCAATTTGGTTAGTAAATTAGAGAACCTAGGGTTCAAAATGCTCTTATTTTCAAAATTCATTTAGTATTCAATCATGAGATTTCTTGATCATGAATACCATGAATTTTTTGGAATTTTCAAAAGTGGGAAGAAGCAAAAAGTAAATCAATGTGTATTTGTTTTTCTATATTTTTCTATATTTTACTACTTGTATGATGGTGTAAAGTTCATACAGCTAAGTGTGACAATATATTAACAGTGTTAAGAAACTCAATCTGCTACATTGCAAAATTCTCAGGAATGGAAATAGCAAAACAATATTTATCATGGGTAGTGAGTTTATGAATAACTAAATGGAGAATCTATGAAAAATGCCAGTGGTAACATGATAAATATAAAGTTGTTGCTTGATTAATAGATTAAAAAATAACAAGAATTTTGAACAGTACTTTTACAATTTACATGATGAAATTATTCAAAATAATAGAGCTCTGCATTTTCTATAATTTTTAAAACAACCTCTCAGTACTATAAATAACAATGTATTTTGTGCTGCTTTACAACAGCAATATCAATCTATGTACATAAAAAGTTTGAATGTTTTATTGATAGTGTTTTATGTGTAATCCAAAGATATCCTGTGATTCAGCATTGGAAATTTTTGGAACTCTGGCTTCAAAGTAGCAAAGTCAATGTGGGATTACACATCCTAAGTATTAGAATATTTGAATGCACATAGAAAATTTGAGTTGGAACTTAGAATTGGGTAACATTAAATTCACAATTCCATATCTTGGTCATCTTGACAGGCTGTTATTAAAGGAAGGCTTTTCAAAAAAATGTATGTTGCTATTTTTTCCTTTTATTGTTGGTATTATGTTGAGAATGCATTTATATTACTATTTTGTGTATTCCTATTGCAATTCTAAATCAAATGTAATATGTCATAGTATTGCTGAAATATTTAGTGTTTTTTATGCAAGCACTTTCTTCATCAGCTAATATTTGGCTTTAAGCATTATCTCCAGCAAGTTTTAAATCTAGGGGATTAACATAATGGACATCACAGAAGAGCAATTAATTTCTATTGAAAATTATATCTGACATCTGTATTGAATTTAATAAATTTGCTTAAATTTCATTTAAGAGATATAAAATTTTCAAGATTGCTTATAGAATAAGCCATAGAATAGAATTTGTTTTTTTTACTTTCTGGAAATAGTTCTGTTAGCCTACCATGAATATTTAAGAATTTTGATAATGATTATTTAGTAATCCTTTCAACTTTTTCAGTTTCAGTTTTGATATAGAAGTCAAGAATAAGTTGCTAGTTATGTTTAGTACAGCTTTATCTAATAAAGGATATTTGAAGGAAAATATGATAATGATTGCAACAGCAGTGCAATTGCTTTTGCATACTGAAAATGACTAAGAGATCTGGTAATTATATTGAAGTTCAATCTCATCTCTCACCAAAAGCTCACAAATATTAAAGAGCAATAAATGAGAACACTGCCTCTACACCCCATGATAATGCTTGCTTAGTATCTTGCAACTTGTATCAAAATAGTTACTGGATTCCTGTAGTTCTTTCAAAGCTCCAAGTCTATCATTAGAGGCGGCTGAACTTCATGTTACTCTCTATTAGCAACATGGCACTGCATTGAATAGTAGTGATTCTCTTTGCTTAAGGCGCACAAAATCCCTTGATATAGTTGTAGATCACAAAATTTAAAATAGTGGAAACAGTGAGCACATTCAGAGGCATGATAGATAAGGAAATGCAAACTTCAACATTTCCTGCTATGCTCATTATCTCTTACTTTGAGCAAATGAAGTTAAACAATCTATGATTCAAAGTCTGGAGATGCTCTTCTGTCTTGTGATTTTTTGGCACATTTTTGCCTATTTGATTTACAAGAAATCAGTTATTTGCAATTTTCATGCATCATTTCATTATTGCTAGTTCTCATCCTGAATATGTGATTGAAGATTCTAATGATCACAACATTTTCAAATATTATATTTATTTGCTATTGCATTTCTGTCATTCTTGGTTAAATCACTTTATTAAATTGTTATCTAATGCAACTGTGTCCTGTTTTCTTACAGTAGGTCAATGAATTTTTTTTTATCATGATATTTTTTAAGAAGTTTTAATTACTGCTTGAATATCCTCAGTCTTTGTATTTTCAACTGCTTCTAATCTACATCTTATATGTAATTTGTTCATAGTTAAGAAAAAGAAAATATAGTTTAAATCTTAAAAACATTATCTTCAATACAAGTATCCTGATTTTAAAGATCTTTATACAGAACATGTTATATATAAATATTGTTAGTTGTACACTAGCTACATGCTTGATGCACATCCATTTGCTGTACAGAAAAAGGTATTTTTGACTAGTATTTAGTGATGGATTTATATTAATATTATGTAATATATAATAATAAAAAGGAAATCAGTACTATTTTGTTAATATTACAGTAAAAAACATCAAAAAATACTATAGGCTTGTAATTACAATAGAAACATATATATGTTTTCAGATTTCAATTTATATTAACAAATATTGTAATAATATTATTCACAATGTAATAGTATTTAAAGCTTGAAAAAATACATAACTTGTCAAACTAAAAATTAGATAAAATGCTTCTCTATTCCATGATGATATGAATGAAACCTTTGTAAATGCTATATGAGTTTTGTACATTAAGATTCTCACCATTATCATAGGAAGGTATTGTTTAGGAAATTATATATCTAGTGTGGGATATTTGTTCAATCAAATTCTAATAAATTAGAAAATGTAAAAATAATTATTTTCTAATTATGCGAATCCTTGTTCTTTATTTGGGATATTGTTTTAGCAGATCTTCATTGATTAAGGAGAGCTTTTATCAGGTGTATTTGAATAACACTTAAAATGGAAGGATTTCAATTAAGTGATAAAGTATAAGCATGGTATTATGATGGCACAGATTTTTCAGATTTTGAAATCTGAATGGATTTTCAGCAGACATTAATACTATGAGCTTAAATTACTATCAATTGCCACTATTTGTGTTCCCCTGTCTAGAACATAAACTTAGAAAAGAGTTCAGTAAAGCATCAAGTAAATATAATACTTAGAAACTAATATTGATCTTAAAACAAAGATAACATTTAATACTTGGAGCATGTTTAGTGATACCAAGCTTCAACAAATTTGTGAATATAATACCTACAATTTTTTATCTAAGGACAGTTTATGATTTGCAATAAAGGAAAACTTTTATGTAATCCAGCATGAGCTAATGTACAACCAATAACAAATCTGTGTAATTGCCCTACCAACTACATGGAGTTAAGCAATTTAATACCTTTACAAGTTTGTCATTGACAACTCTACTGCAATCTTCAATTTAATGATCATTATAGATACAGAATAAGACTTCATCATTGATTCAATATAATAATTTAAAGTAAGGAAATATATCTAAGTTGTTCACTGTGGAACCACTGTACACTTACAGGCTTAGTATAAGATGACACATGCCCCCAATTTTATGAATAATTTTTTTGGTAAATTTTGTTGTATAGTAGACATTTTTTAAGCATTAATGTTGTGTAAATATACATATTTGGGTCCTTGCATAACTATTGAACCCTCTGAATTTGTGTATAGTATATATTATTATTAAAGATATTTTTTCTAAATTTGGTACCCTGATTTTTAATATATTTATATATTTACATTGTTTTTTTATTGTCCCAAACGGCTCCAACATCAAAACTGTGGGGCTCTAAATTTGATTAAAGTTGCTTCTAATAAGCATTGTTTCTAGTTTGGAGACCAATTTGTTTTTGTAATTTGAAGACTTGCACTGGCTGCTAATCAGCTTCTACATGTTTAGCAATGAATATGTTTGAGCTAAGAAATATCCAAGCAAAACTCCTTACCAGTTAACACACTTAGTTCACTGATAGAATATGAAATCATAATGTTCAGAGGACACTATAACCCCTAAGAAAATTATAAGAAAATAAAAAAATATTATGTACAAAAATAATGCTCAAATGAATGTAAATTCAGATTTATCTTCTGGCCTGAACCAAATGTAGGGTCCATTTAAACATAAAATCAATAAATGACTAATGTATCTTAATAGTTAAATAAATATAAGAAGCTTGAAAGATGCAAAAAGAAACATATAGAATTGTTTGTTGAAGTTTTTGTTAAAACCTGATAAGGTATTGTAAAAGAACAACTACTAACTGGATCAGTTTATCTAGATACAAAATTATTGATTATTTCAAGGAGAATGGAGATAGACTTCTGTCACTGCTTGCAGTAATTAGCTTAATAATGTAGGAAATAATTAAATAGAATGACTTAATTAGTTGTGGGCATTATAACAGTTCCAAATACATGTAGCACTGTTAATCAAAAGTTAAGTGCTTGGAAAATGTCATCCATTACTAAAAGTCAGGCAAATCTTCCTGAAAACCTTGTGACGTCATTCAATTACAATTTAAATTTTGTTAATTTTATGGGGTTCAGCTACCAGTTCCATATTTACATTTATTTGTAATTATTAATAAATAAGGAAAATTATATGCATTTGCAATAAAACTTTTGGTTTATGCTTAATTAGTTCTGTTTGTGTTTTTTTTACTCTGATTTATTAATGATTTGACATGAGTAGCTAAATTTTGATAGACAAAGAGCTGGGTAGGTCTGAGGTAGTAAAAGTGTGTCAGCCTTGGAATCTTTGCTCAGTTCTTCTTAATCTAAATTTGATGGCATTAATTCTCATGTAATTCATTTACTTTTATTCAATGGCTGTAATGATATGTGTCAGCAGTAGCCATATTGTAGAATCTTGCCAAAACTAATTTTGCATTCTCTGGGTATATGCAATATAGCGTGTGACAGATCCCTAATTTCCTCAAACTAACTTGTTGCATAGCTTAATAACTGAATTATATTGCATTAGCAAACTGAATGCTTAAACTAATCATGGTTTATTTAGATTGAGAACAGTGAATGGAATACAGGGTTGAAACCTGATGCAGAGCAATGCACATCAAAAGACATCTTCATTGCTGAGAGCTCCAGCTTCTACTTAACCTTTGCAGTGGAAAACATTTGGTGACTTAGTGCATAGATGGTTACATCAGTGCTAGTGTGTGTGTGATGACTTAATAATTTAGTGCATTCATTGTCCTTGTTATTATGACTATGTAAATAAATGGAATGAATGATGCTTTAGTGTAACATCCTCTACCAGTCCTTTAGCATTGTGTATTATTGTTAATAATTATCACTCGATTAATGGCAGGTAAGGATTTACTAGTTTAATAGACTGCTAGATGTTTCCTCTTTGTTTAGCTAGTTACTTCAACTGAATATTAATCATCACTGTTTAGGTGATGAAGCCATGCAGTGTTCTCTAATTGACTAACTGTGGGCTACTGCCCAAGCTGATCTCCACACAACAGTTCCTCTTCTTCATTAGTGATTGACCAAGTTCGTTGCACCATCTCAGCTCAATGAGGATTAATTATGTGTACCTTACGTTAGCTCAGTGCACATACTCATGTCAAGACATAACTGACTTAAACTCAATTTTGTAAAGCATTTGCTAGACTGAATAAGTGAAGCAACCAAATGTTGACACTAGCTGCATTAAGTTAATATCAAATTAGCCATTACCATAAAACTATTGGCTTTAATAATTAGTTAATATATTGCAGCTTCCTACACTTACATTTAATAACAATACATGTAAAGTCATTTATTTGGTCGATTATTGTCAAGTCTCCTACTTTTAGTAATACAGATATAATCCTAATTGTTGGCAATAAAGCCATTTCATGAATCTGTTATAATGTACATGTAGGTGATCAATATTCAGACTAAGCAAGAATCGAAAAACTCCCTATCCGTAACTTAAGTGTGGTTTTGTGACTGGCACAAGGACCCTTTATATTGCTCCCGTGATGGGATCCAGCCACTACTCGACACAACTTGCTTAGCTGAACATTTTACTAAATATCAAACCAGATAAACAATGAAAAGAAATTAAAATAAACTCTGAACAATTTATTGCTCATCAAATTCCATTTAAATTCTAAGCTATTTATCTAAAAAAGTTCTAAGTACCTGCTGATTTCAAATTTTGAATTAATCTTCTGCCAACATGGCTGTTCTGACATAAATTTGCTTGTTACAATTTTTCTTAATCAGCTACACTGTATTTCTCATAATGTGCAATATTGTAACTTAGTTGCATAATAGAAATGAATAAGATATTTAACTAAATTTTACAATCACTTTTGATCATATTTAATCACTACTAATCTTTTGACGCTATTCCCTTTTAATTCGCAGCTTATTCTTTTGGTTGATGCTACATTGGCTTGTTATTTTGCCTTACATGTAATAGCCCTACAGATATAATAGTACATGTTAATCTTTTGTACATGTGAACAATCAATGCATCAGCAATAAAGTTAGTTTCTAAATCAGTTGATAATCCACTAAATTACAAAGTAGTAAATACATTGTACAAAAGAACTGTACAGTAAACATGTAGAGTGATCTAAAATTAATCATAATAATCTGTAAGTAACAAATGGTAGGAAAGCTATAATGGGTAAAAATCCCTATACCTCTTTGTAACCTATAAACACATTGAGAAATCTACAGCTACTTACCTCACTGTACTTTTGAAAGGCTGGTTGTGAGGCTGCTCCAGAATTGTGTTAATTGTATTCAGGGACCACCATATGATTAATCTAGTGCTTGAACATTTAGTTTTCCATTTAACTTTTAAATAACCTGACAAAAATAATGAAGTAAATCCAGCAAAATTTGTTCATCATTGAATTGCACAATCAATTCATATTTATAGAATATTTATGTAAATAATCAAACACTTGGCTAGTACTTGTTGGTTGAAGCTTGTTTACAATTTTCCCAGCATTTCTTGTTCTGCTTTAATTATGCAATGTCAGCATTAATTAGTATATAGATGACCAAACATCTGATGTTTGCCAAATACTACCAAGTTAATTTAAATATAAAAACTGCTTCAAACATTTTACAAATAAATAATCTATCATATCCATGTGCTTTACATTTAATTGATATTATTTTTAGTCTTAGTTACTTCCATTCTTTCTCTCACTTTGACCACACATGTATTTTGATGGATTATGCCACACTCCCCCTCCAGCATAGCTAATAAAGAATGACGACTCTCTATCCATGTACCATCTCTGCTGCCTTCTTTATGATGTTGTTCACCTCTGACATTTCCCAGTTTACTTTTTGATACTGCTCTTCTTTAGTAAGTTTCAGCACAAAATCCTTCTCTGTTGTTACCATCTTCTTGTGTTTTAAAAATTATGGGTTTTTCAGCATTTTAGATATTGTGCACATACTTCTTAGCTCATTCAGCTTTTATTAAATTTTTCATAATATTTTTGATATAGCCTTAATCCCTTTATTGTTATCATTAGTGTCATTATGGCATCTATCCTACTTGTATGAGCTAAACCAGGATGTATTTCAGATTTTGGGTAAAAGAATTTGTATGTTGACCTTAGTGATTTTGATATTGATGCTTTGTCATAGAAAGCACTTATATTTTCTTGTACTTCTTCTCTTGTAATCTCTTCAGGTTCATTTTTCCCTAATCTTATCATTATTATAATTTCCACATGTCTCATTACATCATAATATTTGTATTCTGAGCTCCATAACTTTCCCCACACTATGTTGTTTATTCCAGAGAAGAGTATGACTGTTTGCATTGTTCTATTTTTGATTTCTTGTTGAACTTTGATTATTTGCTTAAATATAGCTTCACCTTCATTATATAGATCATATGGTGTGACTTCTCCTTCTATATAAATTCTTTCCTTATTTTTATTTTGCAGCAATATCTCTTCGGATTTCTTATATCTCTCATCATTTACTGTTTTCTCAACTTCCTGATGTGTGTTTATGTAAGTACTCTCCACATGTCAGAATGCTTGAACAGCCTTTTTGTCTTTTAGCCTTCATGTTGGTAGTAGCATTGTTATTGAAATCATTGGCGGCAGTGTGCATTTCAATAATGTTGTCATTGTTTGCTTTTCTATCACCTGGTATGATCCTTGCATCTTTGCTGTTGTTGCCATTCCAAACATTGCTGGATAATTGTTTTTAGCTTTCTTTATGTTTTCCCAAAATGTGTTCATTAATCTGTGTTTCATCAAGTTTTGGGCTGCCTCTGGTTTTATTATCATTTTTGAAGTAATACATTCAAATATCCACAGCTATCTGATTTTGTGGTTGTAACATTTCACCAATCTCTTGCTGTGTAAAGGCTTCTGTACATAATACCTTTATTAATGATTTCATTTCACATTCATATACTTTGCCATATATCCTTTGCACTATGTTATTTTTCCACTCTCTTCTTACTGTGATCTCTACTAGCAGTCATTCAATGCCATGTCTACCCATGATATCTTGCTTGGTTCTTGTTCTCCCCATTTTTCCATGTTTACTTAGTTGATTACTCTTTGTGCATTTGGGGTAAGTGCTATTGTAGTAGTGTGTCTTCCATCTGCATCTCTTCTTGGCTTTTACTAATCATCTTGATAATTTCACTCAGGCAATTTTGTCCTTCTTTTCACATTGTCTCTGATCTTTTAATTATTTTTGAATATGCACAATGTGGGTAGTCTTTCAGATATTTTCTTACTTCTCTAGTTATCATTTTGTACACTTTCTTTTCTTCTATTTTCTTTATTGTTTCCACCATTTCTGCTTGCTCTCTCCTCATTAATTTTCGTGTTGTTATCCTTGGTTGTTGCTTTAGAGATTTGATCTTGGTGTTTTATGTTGCTCCCCACATGTATTTCTTTGTTTCATCCATTAGTATATCCACTTCGCTCAGGTATATACCTGTTTTATTGGCAAGTTTGACTACACTGGGTCTGCCTAGCATATGCTGTTGTGTAAGCAATCTGGCAAAATACTTTTCAATATTCTGTTGCATTTTCTTTGTTAGCAAAAATGGCAAAATATCAACATATTGTAACATCCATTGTTTTATGTTTGTTAGTACATATTGATTGCTATTTTTGGCTCCACCATTATTCTTGTGCTGGTGCTAGTTCATTTATTTGCAGATCTATCTTAATGAGGTCCAATATTTTTGCTTTTTTCACTATCCAGAATAAAGAGGTTTTCTAATTTTATCTCCATTTCTTTAATGAATTCTGGGATTTGTTCTTGATTGTGTGGTACAGTAATTATGACTTTCATCTTATATTTCTTAGCTATCTGCAATGTTTCCTTGATGTTTGTCTGCAAGGTTTTTGAACTAGTCTCACCCTATTTTGTGAAGTATATCACCATTAGGTGGTTCTTATCAAGGTTTACCTGTTCACAATCCTTTATTATTTTTTCTTTGTTTTTCATGAGCGTTTGTACATCTTCAATATAAACTGTTCATCAAATGTGATATGCACTGTGCTTTCAAAATATGGCTGATTGAACTCTTCTTTCATTGATGCTGTGTAGGCAATTATCATTTTACATGTGGGTCGATTCTTTTTGTCTATCACTATCAGAATTGATAAACTTTTATTTTTCTTCATGGACGTGTTTTGTCTGATCAGCCATTTTGTTTCTGGCAACAAATTATCCTATGAGTTATATCTCATCCTTCTGTTTGCAATAATATACAGATGCACTCCCAAAATAGCATTATCGCTTTTGTTGTTTGTTTGTCTATTTCATCTCATAATTCCTTTAATTGCTTATTTATAGGTTTCCCTTGTGTATATAGTTGATAAGGAGTTATCACTCCTTCAACATGTACTCTTTCTTTGTTGTTGTTATTGAGCATTATTTCATTTGTTTTCTTGTAATCTTCTCACTTGACTATAGCTTTAGCTCTTTCTCTACTAGTGTTCACATAGGTCTTGTATTCATGTAAGAATGTCTTCACAATGTTTACGTTTTTTGTTATCCTCCATCTTGGGAGTACCATCAGGATGGAGACTGCCTCTGGTGGGGTACAAATGAGGATCTTAGTTTTTATCTGTTTTTCTATTTCTATGTAGTCCTCTGATGGTGTTGGTGCCATTGCCAGTCCAATTGTGGCTGGGTAATTCATTTTACTATCTTTCAATGTGTCCAAAAAACCTGCATTAGTCCTCTTCTGCTCATTTTTATCTGAATTTTCTCATTTATTTCTAGTTTCGAAATGATGCATTCTACATCCACCACTAGCTGGTTACATGGTTTCAGCATTTCTTCTAGTTCTGTTTTCATGAATGCCTCCATGAACATAAGTTTCATTGATGCGACCATTTGCTCTTCTTTCACATACTGGTAGTTTCTGGAGTGAATTTCCTCTGACTCTTTTGTTATCTTTATCTCGACTAAAAATCTTTCATCATCCATGTCAATCCATTCCATTGTGTGTTCTCTTGTGGAGCTTTTCGGTTGTTAGCCAAGGTTCTGTTTGGACCTGCCTTAGCCACGTTTCCAATGTAGCACCCCACATGTATTTTCTCATGGGTTTGTCGAATATTGTTATTTCTTCTGGCGCAATTCCTGTTATGTTTGCCATGTCTACTGTTGACATTCTTCCCATCAGACTCTTATTGACTATTATCATGCTAATAAATTTTTCAATTTCTTGCATCAGCTTCTTCAGTTTGTCAGGGGATGTCAATTTCTCTATGTGTCCTTTGAGTAGCCAGTTTTTTGTTTGAGTGTTTATTGGGTACATTGCTATTTCATATTTCTTTGCCTTTGTTAGTTTGTGTTGGCCTGCTCTTGAAATTGGTAATCGTAATCCTTGCTCCTGTGTTGTGAATATTCCTAACAGTCATGCGGATGTTCTAAATCTGATCTTTGGGGCGTTATTTTCTTCAACTATCACATTTTTGAAGTCTTTTGTTGAGTTTAGCTCATACACTCTGTTTATTTCCGGCAGTGCTACATCAATCATTTTGTGATATTTTTTGATGAAGCTTCAATGTCTATTTCAGGCCATTCTTCTTTAGTTTTCTTCTGCAATTTCATTTCCTTCCATATTTCTTGTATTGTTTTGATGTGGTCATGTCTCTGTGTGAGGCTGCACCTAATGAACAGTGTGTTCATTTTTTCAACGCCCTCTGCATTTGTTGTTGTTTCTATTGTTTTGATTTGTTTGTAAAGCTCTATGGCTATGCAAGGATCTACCATTAATCTGCAGTAGGCTACCCAATAATCTAATTGTAGATCGAGGTGCATCAATTCTGCTATTTTCGTCTCTGTTGCTATCTTCTCCCATAGGAGCACGTTCTCTACTCTTATTTGTAAATCACCCACGAAAGGTGGCAGTTCTTTGAGAGTTGTTCTTCCAATAATCACCATTCTTATACATTGGACTCTTGCCATCCTCAGTGTCTGATCTAATTGTTTTCCAGGTTTTTGTTGTATTCTTTTTCCCTTAGAATATGGATGATCATTAGATTGTCATTGTTGATGTTAATTTCTGGTATTTTTGCAATTTGTTCTATATATGCCATGATCACTTGGGCTGTTTTGATTGTGAAATTTTTATTGAATGTGAGATGTACCATGCTGCGCATTAGGGTTATGACTTTTTGAACTTTTTTCAAAAATCAAAATGCCTGGTACTTTATGTGGTGAATCTTTTTGTTTTATTGAAGAAAATCAAATTTTTTATCATTTTGAAAAAAAAACCTTGCGCGAATTTCTTTTTTAAATATTCATAAACTGAAAATTTATGTGATTTTTTAACAATTTTACGAAATTATGCAAATAGCGAATATAATGCACCCTTAGTTTCTTCTCTACTGTTTGTTGTAAGGTTCAAGTCTTGAAAACTTTAAAATTTATATCACTGAACAGCACAGAATTATAAATAAAAACCATTATTTAACAAATTATATAAAATTTCCTTTGAAACTTCCTTTTTAAAACAAGCATTTTCTTAACCTGTTACGGGCTTTTCCCCTTTCAGGGATACCCAGTGCAGTACCTGAGAGTATGTACCTTTTTGGCTGGTGAACCCACCTTAAGTGGGTGGAGGTAAGGTCGCCAGCCTCACGCTCCAGTGGCATGGGAGCACTTAAATCGTTAGTCGCCCAACTAATGTGGAAAATAAATCAGGGGGTGTGAGGCTCGAGCCTGGGACCTCTTGGTTCCAAATCCAGCACGTAAACCACCGATCTACTCCAAAATTCATGGAGCTATAGGTCTCCAAAGATAGTCTACCCTATAAAATATAATAATTGATTATAAAAGAAGTGTTAAAATTGATAATTTCTATTGAGGGTTGTGGTGGAATGAGAAATCATAAACTCGAAAAATATAAAACAGTTTCACATGGAGCTAGTAATTGTCTACATTTTCATATATAACCCTAGCCAATAAGGTTAAAATTCGCGGAGCAATAGGGTTCCGAAATGGGTCAGTTGATATTCTATTACTTATAATAATTGACTATAA
>CABFPE010000104.1:256567-312351 GCA_900660155.1 Hofstenia miamia
GATGGCGGCTATAAAATAATGTATGCATTGTTTAGTCAAAAGTATTTTTATCAACAGATACAAATATCTCTTTTTTGACACATATTTTATTCTTGGTTGCATCTTACAAATTAATCTTAAATAATAGCAACTGTTCTAGTTATAATATTTTTAATCAACTCCTTTTCAATCTTATTCTCTTCTGCAACATTTGCAGCTTATTTCTGATTATTTGGATGATGCTACATGATTCTTTGTCTTTGAACCTTCTTTAAATTAGGTGTAGTAGTGGTAACTGACTATATGCTGCATTAATGGTTCTTCACATGTCTTCTGTTCTTCTCTGTCATGGTTGCTTTTCTTACTATTGATTCCAAGTCCTGAGTTAGAGTGTTGGGTTGATTCTTTTTCTTGTTCTTATCTGTCATGGTCACCATGTAGCATCTGCTACCAGGCTTCAACAGAGAGTTAATTATTATTTTAAGTTATTATTTCCTGTTGGATGCAAGTAGGGATGCACTGATATTATTTCTTTACTCTGAAATGAGATACATTGTTATTAACTTGAAATTAATTTCAAGTAACCCAATACTATTTAGGTATGCTGTTGTCACAGTTCCTCTCTGTGATTCCACTGTGACCTCCAGCTGACTCCAATCTCTGAACCAATCCACATTTATGTGCCTCCATTGTTGATAGAGTAGCTCCAAGTCTCAGCTCAACAAAGTAACTTATGTGTTCCCTACCCTAACTCAGTGCAGCTCTCAAGGCTTGGTGTAACTGACTTAAACTCAATTTGTAATGTGTAATTTTGTACTTTGCAACCTGGCAATGTCACTAGCTGCTTAATAAATATTACTTCAGCCATTACCAAAAACTATTGGTTTTAATTAACATAGATAAATAAAGTAAATAGTTAATTGCAGCTTCCTACCTTACATTTAGATAAGACTACATGCTTGGTCTTTTTATCAGTCTATTTAGACAATGTAATATAGATATAACCTAGGGTAGGCTACCTAGCCCTATCTCTGATAGTCAATTATTTAATACATGCAAACGAATGAATCAATAGTCAGCTAAATGGAGGAAAACTCCTATTCATACACCTAACATAAATGCAGGTTCATGGCTTGGATCAAGGACCCTTGAATCACTCCCAATGTGTGCCCAAGTCACTACTACTGCATCTACAGTTTAGTTCAACATGATTTATAAATAAGCAAACCAAATAAAATCTAAAGATAAGATTTTTGAAGAATTTACTTCAATAGTTTCCAAATTAATTCTCACTCTAGTTATAGTTAAATTCAAAAAGTACCTGTTGTTTGAAATTTGAATTTATTTGTCTGCCAAAATGGCTAAAAATAATGGAAGCATTTTCACCCCCTTCATTTAGTCAAATTATTCATCAACAAGTACTAATTTACTATATTGTTTCTTAGTTGCATATTGCAAACATAATGATGATAATTAAATTTAATTTGTTTATAATCAATAAATAATAATTTGATATTAATTCTGACTAATCATCTGATCTTCTCTTCTTAGCAGCATTATGCCTTGGATTATTCTACACTCATCCACCATACTCTACAACAGAGGCACCAACAGACTACCATATCAACTGATCTCTTAAAAACTGACAGTTGAAAAAATCTTTAGAAATTTTGATGAGTTGGTGGAAGATGTCCAATTGTGGATTGTGTCAAAGTATAAATGGGAAGTAAATGGGAAGCAGGTATTTGATGTTGAAGGAGAATATGCTCCAGAATAATTGCTAAAACTATTATGTGTTTTGTCTTGTTCATAATAAACACTGTTCAGATATTATTTTAAAAATGCCAGATAATTATGCATCAACCTAATACATGTAGGGAATTATAACAAGCAAATGCATCAGGGTTGCATAATCATTAACTATTTACTCAATTATAATAACAAGGGCAATCAATGAACAAAATTGTTAGGTCACAAATCAAACTTTGTCACTGAGAACACTATCCACATACTGTGAAGTCTGTCAGTGATTTCTGTGGTTTTCAAGAAGCCTGGAACTTTCTCTCTCTTGTATTGATCAGCATTGGGTTTCAACCCTATATTATCAATGTCTCCCATCCTAAATAGATAGTGAAAGAACAAATGGAACCAGAACTGCTGGCATAACATTAATACAACTATAATGGGAGTGATTTTGGAATCCCTCTGGCCTTTGTATGAAAAGAAATAGGAAATGTGTCCCAGCAATTATACCTATTTCACTCACAATAAGGGTTGGAAAGATTCTACAATAGTTAGATGTTTAATAGAAATCACTAATTTAATAAGGTTTTAACATCCATTGATCAATCTTCATAGGCACAACCAATGCCCATCAGTAGTGTCACCACCAACATTTCCAAATAGACATTTAGCTATCTAATGTCATCATTAAATCCAATTGATTAAGTGTAATTAAAGAAATGACTAATCTCTACTAAAAGTTTATTGATACTCATTGTTATTACAGATTAGTTTTTCATTATTATACTTTCTGTGATACTATAAAATACTAAAACAATTTTCAATAATCAGACAATTGATTACAAATTTAAAATTTTGTTTTAACTCATTTTGTCCAAAAGCCAAATGATTTATTTTTAGCTGAACTATTTTTTGCAATAACTTTTTTCTTGACCTATATTTACAATTCCTGATTATTAATAAATCATATACAAATGAAATGACTCTAAATAATTTTTTTATAAAATTGCACCACTAATACTGTGGTCAGAATAGCTGCATTTAAATTTTCCTCTTTCTACCTTGGGTGAGGTTAACAAGAATGTCATTCCATTTGGATTCAGTCAAAATACTAAAATGATGGATAAAGAAGAAGACAGATTTACCATACCAATATTAATCAATAAGAGTAACCAACAAAGTGCAAATCAATAATTTCATACACAAAATCAATGAACAAGAAACTGAACCATTTTTCCTTTCATAGCACAGAGCACATATATTTCAATAATCAGTTAATTCTGGGCAGCACACAAAAGCATATATTATATATATATTATATGTATATATGTATATTTATGTAAGGGCTACAATGTGTTGATTGGAAGTTGTATAGCTGTATTTATTTTAATTGACAACAAGGTAATTGATGCAAAATATTATCTAGGGAAACACAATTGGTCATCTTGCTCACCTACTGATTATTTATTATCTGCCAAAAAAATTGCTTCAAGTTTTGGTCTGAACATTTATTAGAAATTTTCTAAGGAAGTTAATTAATATGATAAGAATAAAGTTCAAATCAAATTGTTCAACTATCACTATATGTTCTAAACTGTTGTTAATGAATCATTTAAAGTTGTGTGTACCTAAGCTATAATATAAAGGCATAATTAATCTATGTAATCTGTTGGCCAGATTTGGTCAGACATTGTTTGCTATGAAAAGTAAAATTTCAAACTGTAATTAATACTTACATTAAGTAAATTATTATGGTAGAAATTGAAAAATGGAATTTGAAACTAATAATTCATAGTTTAATAGTTCTAAAAATATACAAAAATATTTACTAGAGGATAAGACAATGTAAATAAACATAAAATAATTATATAAATAATAAAAGATGTAAAAATGGAAAATTTTCACTATTGTGCCCAAAAGGTACTAGAAAATCAAATATCTGAAACTAGCATTTTCAATTATTAGATACTTTGCATATTGGGCATGTTTTTTGCGGATTCAACATTTCATTACAATGACTATTGCTAGAAATATTTTAGAAATATATTAAAAAACAAGATTTATAAGCTGTGCTAACTAGTGGGAAACTTTTAAAAAATGACATTACAAATAATTGTTCTAAAAAGAAGCATTTATTTTTGTGAAAACCATGCATGCAACTACCATTTTATGTAATGTAATCTCTAGTAAAACATTTTATGTAACTTTATTAAATGCTTAACAATTTGATAATTATTGAAATATTTGAATTTTAGATGGCCTTCTAGTAGATGTTATTTCAAGAGGAAGCTCATTTGTAATTTTCAATATTACTTATAATGTAAATCAAATTATAAGTGTAAGCTTATATGTGGAAAATCAAAAATATGTTGCTAAATCAAATTCTACCTACAAGTAAGTATTTTATGATTAAAGTGTCTATTAATTTGATTTGTAGTTTTACCAATCTGCCTTCATGTTCTATTATTACTCCAATCTTGGAATTTGAAAAGGAAAATCACACTTCAGTAAATGTCACAATGGAAAATGATATAACATGTAAGTATTCAAAAAATCACATTTCTAAAATTAAAAGGAATCTAGCATTTGCCATTGTATACCTTGATCCAATGAAGTAATTTGAGAATATAGAATCTATCTACAATGAAATAGTTTCATAGAACACATTGTAGAGTTGATAGCACTTTGTATTACTGCATATAAAAGTATATAATATAATTAAGAGCATTGATTATTGATAAAAAATTTATGATTAAAGCTTGCAAGTTTCCTCACATTTTTTAAATACTACTTATCTTTATTAAACAAATGAAAATAAAATTATCTGAGAGTTCTTTAATGAAAAATTGAATAAAATATTGTTCCCATAGCAAAAAATTTGAAAAGTCAGAAGTAAGTAATAATGTTGTGCATACTGCACATGTATATTACATGCATAATGAAATGATTTTACTAAATATGAGAACACATGAAATTTTATTTTTCCCACTATTAGTCATTATGCATGGTGAGGTATAATAGTTATTGACATTGAAATTTTTCAAATAGGTGCTGAAGTATATGACTAAAAATTAAATGTGAATTTGTGAATTTGGACAAATATGAAATTCCAGAATAAAAAACCCTGAACCTATTACAATTGTTGTAAGCCCAAAAAACCTTCTTAAAAAACTACAGTAGAATATTAAGGATTAAAACAGGAATACATTGACATTTTAATATTTCATAATTAGGAAATAATAAATGTCCCTAAAAAAATTATTGTTCTGATCATCAGCTGCACATTTTAGTATATTGCTAAGTGTATTTTGAAATTATTGTAAATAACTTCACCAAGCACTAGAACTTTAACTAATATGTTTACACAAAATTTGGTTTTAAAGTTGAATAAAATTTCTTAAATTATACCTGAATAATCTATACACTGATCATTTTCCTTTTATGAAAGTTTCTCAAATTGTTAAACACATTCAATTACATATCCAAATTCAATACTAAATTTTCTATCATATAAACACCATGTTATTCAAATAATGGAAGTGTAAATAAATGTGAGAATATATAATACAATCTTTATTATTATTTATTCAAATACAATAAAATATATTTCATTATTCATCATGGTTACCTAAAAAATGTTTGAATAAAAGTTCTTCAAAATAAAGAAAAAATTAAGTTTCATAAAAAATTATTGTTTCTGCCAAATACTATTTGTTTTTAGTCAGTTGAAACAGAGGCAAAATTTAAAATATACATTTTGAATTTTTTTTCAAAGCAATGTGAATATTACAAATTCAAAAACTAAGATTTATGCAAATTATCAACTTCATATTAGCATTAGATATATTATATTAAAAATGTTACATAGATTTTATATATTTTCAAATATAGCATTAGCATTTTTCATATATTCATTAGTTATAATACAACTATATTAAAATAAGGAAAATAAAAAAATTAAAATTTGCTGAAAAATTAAACTGAGTAATTTAGTTCCAAAAAGCAATTACACCATTTCAAGTACTTCAACTGTTGATTCTATTGCTGTTTATTGGACTTCAGCTGGAAAAGATTGCCAATACAATGCCTCAATTCTTGATGGAAATAACTTAATTGAAATGAAGATAGTTGACAATTTGTACACTTCCTTTGACAACCTTAACTCAGGAACAATCTACACATTTAAAATTCTTCCTTTTGTTCAAAATTACTCAACTGGTGCAATACAATCTATTAATTATCCAACTGGTATGAAATATTTTTTTTATTCAAAATAATATAAGGCAATAATTAAAGGATGTTCATTGGTTAAATTAAGCTAATATTATTTAAATTGGTATCAATAAAAAAATTGAAACAATGTCTTATAGTAATTTTAATTAGATTATTATATTCTTTAACATATAATGATAACATCCTTGGAATTTGAAAATAATGTGGTGTGTTTTATTCTTTTGCATTTAGCTCCAAAGTTTTCATATTTAAATATTTGGAATTATTATGAAGAGAAAATCTATATTTCTTGGAATGCAGGAAGTGATTGCATTTACAGTGTATCAATATCACAAAATGATTCATTTATTGAGAATATGGTTGGGACTAAGACCCAATATTGGTTTTATCAACTTGAACCTGGCACATTATATACAGTCAAGTTATCTGCATTTTTTCAAAGCTATGGGCTAAAAACTACTATAAATGCTACAACTTCAACAGGTAGGATTTTTTAGTAATTTTATACTTTACAATTAAATTATTTTTTATACAATGAAACAGAAATGCTATTGTATAAATAAAATAATTGTGGTGGTAAAACTTAAAAGGCATTCAAATTAAAATCCTTTCATTAAGTTATCAATTAAAAATATGTTATTAGCAATATACAAATATAAAAAAGTGTTTTGTAAAAGTGAATATCAAAATTAATTTTTTAGTTCCAAAAAGCAATTACAACATTTCAAGTACTTCAACTGATTATTCTATTACTTTTTATTGGACTTCTGCTGGAAAAGATTGCCAATACAATGCCTCAATACTTGATGGAAATAACTTAATTGAAATGAAGATAGTTGACAATTTGTACACTTCCTTTGACAACCTTAACTCAGGAACAATCTACACATTTAAAATTCTTCCTTTTGTTCAAAATTACTCAACTGGTGCAATACAATCTATTAATTATTCAACTGGTATGAAATATTTTTTTTATTTAGAAAATTGTATGGTAATATTAAATGACTTCCTTTGGAGACATTTAGCAAATATTATATAAATTAAAATTAATAAAATATTGAAATAATGTTTGATATGTATTTTAAAATAATTTTTAAAATTTTTGAAAAAATTAATGAACTACCTTTGAATTTAAAAACAATGTTGTATTTTGTTTTCTTTTTGATTAACTTTAATGTTCCTTCATTTAAATGTGAATAATTTTGAAGAACAAATCTAAATTTTTGAATGCAGGAAGGTATCATATTTACAGTGTTTTAATGTCAAAAAATGATTCTTTTTTTAAGAATATTATTGATAGTACCAGTAATTTTTGCAGGGTGAAGCTGGCAATTAATTTTTATAAGTAATCAGCATTTTTTCAAATCTATGTAGTAAAATTTACAATAAATGTTACTGTTTCAAGAGTTTGGATTTTTTAAACTTTATATTTGCATTATGTATTTTATGCTTTACAATAAAACATAAATATTGTTGTATAAATTCATTAGTGCAGTGGTTAAATCTCAAGGGTTTTCAAATTTGAATCCCTTCAGTGAGTCATCAATTAAAAATATGTTATTAGCAATATACAAATATAATTAGTGTTTTGTAAAAGTGAATATCAAAATTAATTTTTTAGTTCCAAAAAGCAATTACACCATTTCAAGTACTTCAACTGTTGATTCTATTGCTGTTTATTGGACTTCAGCTGGAAAAGATTGCCAATACAATGCCTCAATTCTTGATGGAAATAACTTAATTGAAATGAANAGTCAATTATTCTCCATTTTTCAAAGCTTTGGGCTAAAAACTACTATAAATGCTACAACTTCAACAGGTAGGATTTTTTTAAAATTTTATACTTTACAATTAAATTATTTTTTATACAATGAAACAGAAATGCTATTGTATAAATAAAATAATTGTGGTGGTAAAACTTAAAAGGCATTCAAATTAAAATCCTTTCATTTAGTTATCAATTAAAAATATGTTATTAGCAATATACAAATATAAAAAAGTGTTTTGTAAAAGTGAATATCAAAATTAATTTTTTAGTTCCAAAAAGCAATTACAACATTTCAAGTACTTCAACTGATTATTCTATTACTTTTTATTGGACTTCAGCTGGAAAAGATTGCCAATACAATGCCTCAATTCTTGATGGAAATAACTTAATTGAAATGAAGATAGTTGACAATTTGTACACTTCCTTTGACAACCTTAACTCAGGAACAATCTACACATTTAAAATTCTTCCTTTTGTTCAAAATTACTCAACTGGTGCAATACAATCTATTAATTATCCAACTGGTATGAAATATTTTTTTTATTTAAAATAATATATGGTAATATTAAATGACTTCCTTTGGAGACATTTAGCAAATATTATATAAATTAAAATTAATAAAATATTGAAATAATGTTTGATATGTATTTTAAAATAATTTTTAAAATTTTTGAAAAAATTAATGAACTACCTTTGAATTTATAATAAAGTGGTGTTTTATATTCTTTTGTTTTAGCTCCAAAGTTTTCATATTTAAATATTTGGAATTATTTTGAAGAGAAAATCTATATTTCTTGGAATGCAGGAAGTGATTGCATTTACAGTGTATCAATATCACAAAATGATTCATTTATTGAGAATATGGTTGGGACTAACACCCAATATTGGTTTTATCAACTTGAACCTGGCACATTATATACGGTAAAGATATCTGCATTTTTTCAAAGCTATGGGCTAAAAACTACTATAAATGCTACAACTTCAACAGGTAGGATTTTTTTAAAATTTTATACTTTACAATTACTTTATTTTTGTTTTGTTATACAATGAAACAGAAATGCTATTGTATAAATTAATAAGTGCATTGTTAAAATTGAAAATTTATTCAAATTAAAATCATTTCATTAAGTCATTAATAAAAAATATGTTATTAGCAATATACAAGTATAAAAAAGTAAAACAAGTACCTGTCCTCTATTAATTTTGTGTAATTCATGTCTAGCATCTGTGTGGCTCAGTCACGCTGATTAAAATTAGCAAGGAGCTTGTGTTCCTCAGATTTTTATCAAATGGTTTGCTGACAAGCTTTGTTCATACAAAAGCAAACATATAAAAATCACTGCTAGTTTATCATTCTTATTTATTCATTTTATAAATTTCTTTTCTTTCTCTTGATTCATAATTTAGAAGGATTATGCTACAATAGCATACCAGTGCCAGTATGAGTAAATAGAAAACAGGTTCTTAAAAGGTCAGAAGTTATGGTATAAATTTGAAGAAATATTTAAAACTAAAATTTGCTGTTTACAAAGCTAAATTCATCCAGGTATAAATTGAGCATTGTAATTAACTGAGTTCATAATACTAATTTCAAAATTGAGAATAATGTAAAATGTAGTTATGCAACATGCCCTCTAAACTGGGCTATTTTAGTCAATGAGTTCCAAGGTAGCAGGTTCAATGACAGCCTGTGCTTACTGTACCAGGGTGATAGTTTGAGGATCATTCCAAGATATTAGGTCAGTGTGCTCCATATATAATGTAGCATAGCAGAGAGCTTGTAGTTTAGTGCTCAGGTTTTTACTTAATTGTAGAATTTTGGTTGTTCCATACATTGTCATATTGTGATTGAGTTATATAAGTTGTTCAACTTCCTGGTAAATATAATGTAAAACTTAAGATAGAGGCATAGACCTTTGATGGCAATTAGTTAAGTCATCTTTGCATCAATTTCAGATGTGTGCCTTTCATCTTCAGTGATTGTTGTTTCTAGATAGAAAAATGTGAAGAAGCTTAACAAGTTTGAGTGATTTTTTACTTCATCAAAGAAAATAGATATGTTATTCTTGACAATTTCTTCTGTCCTTTGTATTGGATCAGAAATGTTAGCGTGCTTCTCCTTCTCAAGTTGATTGCAGTTTAATTCTAATGTAATATCCTCTACCAGGCATTGTCACTATATATCTATTGTTACTGTATGACATTAGTTGTGTTTCTGTGGGTAAGGATTTACTTGTTGCATACTGCTTGACTTGTTTTTTCTGTTAACTTAAGTAAGCTAGAAATAACCTTTCACTATTTAGATGACGAAGCCATGTGGTAATCTATCCAATGATTGGTGATGGGTATCTGCCCAAAGCTGATCTCCACATCCAGTCCATCAATGATCCATTTGGTTGAGTTCCACCTCTCAGCTCAGTGATATAACTTATGTGTATGCTATTCTAGCTCAGTGTATACTCAAGACAAGACACAATTTGACTTAGACTCTATTTTGTAAAAGTTTTTCATGAATGTGCAACTGGACTTGTTACTAGCTGCTTAATTAATATTACATGTAGCCATTAAAAAAATTTATTTGCTTTAATAAATAGTCTAGTATTGAACAGCTTCCTAACCTACATTTATTAATTAGTACATGTTTGGTCACTTTATTGGTCATTTTATAGTCACTAATTTTGATCTAAAATAGTAATAATATATCCAACTGTATTCTGAATTCATTTATTTTAATACATGTACTGAATGATCACTAGTCAGCTAAGCAAGAGAAAAACCCCTATAATTAACTTAAGTGTACTTTCATAGTCTGGCACAAAGACCCCAGAATCAATCTTGATGATGGATCCAGACCACTACCAAACACCACTTGTTTAGCTTGACATTGTAATAAATATTCAAACCATATTAACAGAAAAAAATAAGAATTCCAAATAAAATTCTTTATCAATTGCTTACAAGGTTTTGAATCTATTTATTGCAAATTCAGAAAAGTACCTGTTGATTTCAAATTTGAACTTTCATCTTTCAATATGGTGGCTAAAAATAATGAAAGTGATTTCACCCCCTTGTTTTGTCAAAAGTATTATCATTGACAGATACTAATCTCTTAAAGTTGATACTTATTGTTTCTTGGTTGCATGATACAAATTAATCTAACTGAGCTAATAATTTATAAGATTGCTAATCATAATTTGTCTTCAATCTTAGTCTGATTCAAAATCAATATTAGCAGCTTGATTATTTTGGATGATGCTACAATACCAAAGAAAAGGATTAGCATTACATAGTAACTTTCTGAGGCTTGTTTTAATATAATCAAATTGTTCAGTGATAGGCTTATCATTACAATACATGATTTCTAATAGTACATGTCCATGAGCATAAAGACATTATGTATCACCCTCTTTTATAAACATTGATTTGCTTTGTTTGTGCAACAGAATGCAAGCTTAATGGCAATCTTGTTAACCTCACTCAAGGTCAAAAAGTGCAAACTGAAAGGAACTTATTCTGACCATAGTGATAGAGTGAAGTATAATATTATTTAGAATAGTGATTTTGTAAATTAATGCTTTTAATCAAGATTATGAAGGAGGTCAAAAACATTTATGGCAGAAAATAGTTCAGCTAAGGTCATTAAATTGCCATTTTGACAAAACAAGTCTAAACAGACATCTAAAAATTAGAATTCCTAAACCGAAATAAAAAAATTTAACAAATGACCTGTAAGTGATTATAACATTTTTATAGTATACCAGTAATTGTCATACTGAGAAACCAAACTGTAATAGGTTTAGTATCAATAAATTTTTAGTAGAGTTTAATTGTTTGTTCTAATTGTTATATTTATCTGGAATTATAGATGAAGATTATTAGAAAAATTTCTGCATGGCAATGGTGGTTGCAAATTAACTTGATGGACATAGACAGTCCCTCTGAAGATCTATCATTCAATATCCTAATTAATCTAATTTACATTTGCTAATGAATTGCTATAAATCTCTGAACTACTAATTTAATGAAATTGATGATGTAGCATCTCCTACCAGGCTTGACATTTGTTTACTCAAATCTATGTATTTGATTAAGGAGTGATTTTGTGGGTAGAGATCTAACATTCTTTACTGCTTTGCTTTCTTGTTAATCATTTCCATTAACTGTTATTAATAGACAATTTAACCATCACTATTTAGGTGAAGTAGCCTTGCAGTATCGCCAACAGCTAGGCATCTGCCCAATGCTGATCTCCTAAATCAGCAACAACTCCAGCAATCTGCTTCTGTTGAAGTGCATCCAGCACTCATCTCAATTGCATAACTTATGTGTACCCCAACCTAGCACAGTGTTTACTAAAGATAAGACACAACTTGTAAAGTGTACTAATATATTGCAACTGGGCTTATCATTAGCTGCTTAATTTTAGTAATGTATGAATAGCCCTTACTAAAAATTATTGTCTTACAGATAATTAATTAGATAAGTAGTAGCTTCCTATCTTACATGTAATATTTATAATATAATAAATGGTTTCATTATTGGTCACTTTATCATCTATAATTTGGATCTAGAAAAAGCAACAATATAAACTCATATGGTTGTGTAACATCCTCTACCAGGCATTTTCAGTTGTTTCTCTTTGCTATTTCTTTATAAAAAGAGTGATGTACTTGTGGGTATGGATGTACTAATTTCATACTGCTTTACTTCCATGTTTTTAACAGCATTAACTTAAATTAATAGATATTATCATGAACACTATTTAGGTGACAAAGCCTCACAGCATCTCTTCACATTGTTGGTAATTGGGCATCCATCCATGGCCAATCTCCACATCCAGTATCACATGCTTGCATACAATCCAGTTGGTTGAGTTCCACTTCTCAGCTCATCAATATAACTTATGTGTACCCTATCCTAGCTCAGTGTGTACTCAAGACAAGGCACAACTCAACTTAACCTCTATTTGTAAAAGTGTTTCATGTACTTGCAACCTGACTTGTCACTATCTGTGTAATTAATATTAGGTATAGCCATTATTGAAATATATTGTAGCATCATCCAAATTAATTAAAGCTGCTAATGTTGATTTAGAAGAATAAGATCAAAATCAATTATGATTAAAAAATACATTGTAAAAATATATGATCAGCTTAGATTAATTTGTATTATGCAACCAAATAAGAACAAGTGTCATGAATTACAGATTAGTATTTGTCAATAATAATATTTTTGTTGAAAAAGAGATGGCAAAGTTGTTTCCATTATTTTTAGCTGCGATATTGGCAGACAAAAGATTTAAATTTGAAATCAACAGGTACTTTTCTGAAATACTATAAATAGATTAAATTCAATGTAAGCAATTGATAAAGAAATTCATTTGGAATTCTTATATTGTTTCTTTATTACAGTTTGAATATTTAGTATGATGTTAAGCTAAATGAGTTGTGTTTAGTAGTGGTCTGGATCCATCACTGGAATGATTCAGGGTCTTTGTGCCAGACCACAAAAGTGCACTTAAGTTAGGTATAGGGGTTTTATTCTCATTTAGTTGACTACAGATCATTTACTACATGTATCAAAAATAACAAACTTGAAATACAGTTGGAGAGCCAAAACCTAGGAATTATATCTATATTATTTTAGATCCAAATTATTGACTATAACATGACTGATATGTGACCATACATGTAGTAATTATTAAATGTAAGTTAGGAAGCTGCTAAATACCAAACTAGTTATTAAAAATGGCTACATGTAATATTAACTACGCAGCTAGTGACAAATCAGGTTGCAAGTACATGAAACACTTTTACAAATAGAGATTAAACTTCTATTTGTAATGGGGTTTTGTGGTCAGGGGAATAGAACCTAAAACCATTCCTGTCATGGGATCATTCTGACCACTACTAGACATGAACTGTTTAGCTAGACATTGAAATTAATTAATCAAACCACTATTAAACTAAAGATAAGAATTCCAAAGAATTTACTTCAACAATTTCTACAATGGTTTGATTCTATTTATAGCAAAATTTTACCAGTACCAGTTGATTTGAATTTCAAACTATTGTCTGCAATAATTGGTTAAGAGCAATGAGAAGTGATTCCACCCTCTATGATTTGTCAAACTGCTAATTTTTTAAATTTACATTTGATAACATTAGTTGCAAAATACATCAACTTAATTGCTAAATAAATTTTTAATCATATTCATTTTTCTTTAATTTACTTTCACTAACTTCTTTAGCAGATTAGTTGATGGATTATGCTACTGTAACATCCTGTAGCTTTAACTCAATTTGATTTATTCCTTTTGGATGTAACTCTGTATTAAGTGTGGGTAGGGATGTACTTTTACTAACTGCTTTGCTCCAATAAAAACATGTACTTGTAGATAACTTTAATTAACTATATAGTAATTGCACACTATTTATGTGTGGGTTGAGTGTAGCAGTTTTCCCATTAATCAATCTTCCATGAGGCCTCTGGCGACTCTGATCTCTGAATCTTTCAACATGTAATTGTCTTCATTGCAGATAGACTGTCACCAGATCTCAGCTCAACAAAGTAAAGTATGTGTTCCCTATCCTAACTCAGTGTAACCCTCAAGGCTGGATGTAACTGACTTAAACTCAATTTGTAATGTATAATTTGTACTTGCAACCTAGCAATGTCACTAGCTGCTTAATATATACTTATTTAGCCATTACTAAAAAATACTGGCCTTATGTAATTCAAATAATTAAATAGATGATTACTTGCAGCTTCCTAACTTAGATTTAATTAGTAATACATGCTCAGTTTTGTTATTGGTCTATTTATAGGTCTCCTGCATAGGCTAGTTAATGTTAAATACAATAACCTACAATTGGTTATCCAACCATTTCTCTGAAGTTTCATTATTTCATACATGTTATTGAAAGAATCAATAGTCAGCTAAACAGAGAAAAAAATCTCCTAATCATATTCCTAACCTAAATGCAGTTTCATCACTTGGATCAAGGACCCTCAAATCACTCCCTATGTGTGCACTCACCACTACTAATGCATTTACCATTTAGCTTGACATGATTTAATAATAAGCAAACCAGATAAAATCTAAAGATAAGATTTTTGAATAATTTACTTCAACAGTTCTCCAAATGATTTCTCTCTATTTATAGTTCCAGATCCAAAAGTACCTGTTTATTTGAATTTTAAATTGTCTGCCAAGATGGCTGAAAAATAATGGAAGCAATAGTGTTGCCTCCCTTTCTGTGGTCACTGTACTGTGGTATCACAGGAATTTTGCTTCTTCTATATTCTCTGATATTGGTGTAATTTCCCATAATTCATTCATCTTTCTTGAAAATATTTTGTAATATATCTGGTACAGGTGGATCCCCTTTATCACTATCATTAGTGTCATCTGTGAATCCACTCTACTTGTATGTGATCAGTCTTTGTGAATTGCTGTGTCCAGGTAAAAGAATTTGAATACCTTCTGAAGACTCCTGGTATTTGTGACGTGCTTGTAGAAGAAGCTTATGTTGTTTCGAACTTCCTCCTCTGTAATTTGTTTGGGTAGTTCTTGTTCAGTCTAATCATGGTCACTATTTCAACCCACTTTGTGACGTCATAAAATCTGTACTATTTATCCCATAGGTCAAGCCAGACCACATCACTCACTCCCAAGAAGAGCATTACCACATTCATAGTTCTCTTGTCTATTTTGTTTCTCAGTTTTTTAGCTGTTCATTGATGGTTTTCCTTGTGTGTATAGTTGGTAGGGAGTTATTGCTTGCTCAACATATATTTGTTCCCAGTTGTCATTACTGAGCATTATTTCTTTTGTTCTCTTGCAGTCCTCTCTGTCAATTATTGCTTTGGCTCATTCTTTCATAATAACGTAGCTTTTATATTCATATAGAAATGCTTTCACTATTTTCATGTCTTTCAGTATTCTCCATCTTGGGAGTATCCTTAGGATTGATATTGTTTCTGGCAGCATACATATGAGGATTTTTGTTTTGATTTCATTGTTGGTGCTGTTGCAAGTCTGATTGTTGTTGGGTAATTCATTTTGCTATCTTTTAATGTGTCCCAAAAACTCTGCATTGAGCCTCTTATGCTCATCCTTATCTGGATATGCTCTTTCATTTCTATTTTTGATGTAATGCATTCTACATTGACAGCCAATTGATTATATGGATTTAGCAGTTCTTCCAACTCTGTTTTTGTGAATGCTTCCATAATCATCAGTTTCATTGATGCGACCATTTGTTCCTCTTTTACTTTTTGTTAATTCCTGGAGTGAATTTTTGCTGTCTCCCTTGTTATCTTCATTTCAGCAAAAAATCTCTCATCATGTAGCATCACCCAAATAGAATAAGCTGCAAACCAAAGAGATCAGCGTCAAAAGAATAACAGTGATTAAATGTAATAAAAAATGATTGTAAAATTTAGTTAATTATCTTATTCATTTTGTAATATGCAACTAAGTTACAATATTGTACATTGTGAGAAAAATACCGGAACTGATTAAGTAATATTTGACAAATTGTAACAAGCAAAATTACACTTAGGTAAGAACAGCCATATTGGCAGAAGATTAATTCAAAATTCAAAATCAGCAGGTACTTAGAACTTTTTAAATAAATAGCTTAGAATTTAGAGGAAATTTGATGAACAATAAATTCTTCAGAGTTTATTTTATTTTCATTTTCTTCATTTATCTGGTTTGATATTTATTAAAATGTTCAGCTAAGCAAGTTGTGTTGAGTAGTGGCTGGATTCCATCATGGGAGTGATTCGAAGGGTCCTTGTGCCAGTCATGAAACTGCACTTAGGTTATGGATAGGAGTTTTTTGATTCTTGCTTAGTCTGACTACCAATCACTACATGTACATTAAAATAGATGCTTGAAATGGCTGGATAGCCGAACATTAGGATTATATCTCTATTACTAATAGTAGGAGACCTGACAATAATCAACCGAATAAATGACTTTACATGTACTGTTATTGAATGTAAGTGTAGGAAACTGCAATATATTAGATAATTGTTAAAGCCAGTAATTTTATGTTAATGGCTACTTTAATATTAACTTAATGCAGTTAGTGTCAACGCCCACTTGCTTTACTTATTCAATCCAACAAACACTTTACAAAATTGAGTTTAAGTCAGTTGTGTGGAGATTGGCCTCAGGCAGTAGCCCACTGATTATTGATGAGAGAACACTGCACGGCTTCGTCACCTAAACAATGATGATTAGTACTGAGTTAACATAACTAGTTATATAAAGAGGAAAAGTCTAGCAGTCCATTAAATCAGTAAATCCTCACCTGCCATTTATTGAGTGATAAGAACTAATGATGATACACTGTCCTAAAAAGGCCAGGTGCAGGATGTTACAATCATCTGTATTGATCCACACCATTGTGCTTCCCAGACTAGTAGCTCCCCATTTCTCTATGTTAATTCTGTCCATTTGCTGTTGTATTTTTGGGTATAGGATCAATTGTGTTGACATTAGTAATTCTTCCATGGAAAAACATTTTCTACCTGCATGGCTAGGTTATGCAAAAAATCAGGGATCTCATTGAGAATTGTCCTTGTAATGATTACTATTCATATCTGTTGGACTCTTGCCACACTGAATGTTTGATCTAGCTGTTTCTCTAAATTTTTGTTATATTCTTTCTCTTTTAGGATGTGAATGATCATTGGATTAATTTTTTCAATGTTAATCTCTGGTATCCTGGCTATCTGCTCTATGTATGTCATGATGCCTTGTACTGTCTCAAGTGTGAAATTCTCTTTGAACATTATGTTCAGTGTACTGTGCATATACAGTCTCTCCAGTGCCTCATTTAGTTCTCTTGGGTAGCTTATTATCACATTGACCATTGGTCTTGTCCTAGCATCCAGTATGATTGGTAGATTGCTGCCCTCTGTTTTTGATATTTTCCTGATGTGAGCTTTTGTATCAGGTGACAGCTTTTCATAGGCATTGTTTCTCATTTTTAATGTTCCCATGAAATAGGACTGTAGGAGGGTTTCTACATCTATTTTCAACATCCTTTGTTCTCTTATTTCTGATGTTGTTTGTGAGGGGATGTGTAGCTGGCTAATCCTTAGTGGTCTACTGGTACTGATGGTCTCTAATGAGTCACCCTCAAATCAGCTTACAGTTCACTCTTTCAGCAATTGACCAGCTGTGGGTTCTGTAGATGCATCAGCCTCAAATCACTTTCACATGCATATGGTTCTTCCCCCAATCACACCTTCCATGGAACTCCATGTGTCACACTGCCTCAAATCATCATTATGGACTTTTGGAGTGAAAGTTGGGCTGCTTCACCTCAGTTCTCTGCATGCCCTCAAATCAGCATTGCAGATCTCCAATGGGAGAGGCATTTCGTCTTTTTGTCTCTCTGCCCTCAAATGGGAGTTGGGGACTACTTGGATGCATCTTCACTCTGCACTGTCAATTGGTCAGTGATTTGTTCTCATCCCTTTTGCCCTTAAATTGACGTCCAGTTTGAGAACTCCTGCTTATTCTCCTTCATGGATTGGATGTTGCCATTTCCTCTGCCTTCTGGTTGCAGCACACTCTCTTGCTCCTTGGTTGTTGCATCTCTCTTGATTTGCCTAAATTCGGTAAGTAAGTTTAAATCCCACACTTTGGGGTCATATACATATTTGTCTCTCACTGCCCTTCTTGGCAGTACTCTTGTTTGCAAATTTTCATTACCAATATTTGTTTTGAATTCTTCATTGAAACCTTCTTCCAGTAAACTGTCTAACTCATTCATATTATAAATAATCTCATTTCCATTAATTTGGTTTATTTAAAATGCAGCATTTTCATCTAGTCCAGTTTCCTCAACATCTGCCATTGCTTGTTTTAAATTTTGAAAATGCAGTAATCTGCTGTTATTTAGCATATACTCATTATTTGGCAGTACTTGTATTATCATGTATGGACCTGACCAAATTGCTTAAAGTTTTCAAACCTGGTTCATGTCTGTTAACTTTACAGGTGTGAATGAATATAGCATGACGCCTATCTTATGTGCATGACTGTAAATTTTTTTAATGTAATTTTGTTGCTGTCTCATGGCAGACTTCTTTATATTATGGCACATCATCTCATGTATCACAGTAAGTTGACTTCTTAGTTGATTTATGTAGTTGTCAATTTTTCCACTATAGTTGAAGTATTGCATTGAGAGTGGCGTCACAGCTTCCCTTCAGAACATTGCTTTGAATCATGTCATGCCTGTTGTTGAATGTATGGACGTGTTATAAAAATACTTGACCATTTCAATTACATTTCACCACTTCCGTTCTCCTATCCTTGATGCTGTGACTCTTATCAACTTGATTAATGTCCTGTTCAATCTTTCCACTGCGCCATTTGCCTGTGAGTGATATGCTGTTGTTCTCTCTTACTATTTCCAATAGTCATGACATTTTTTGAAATTATTGTCTCCATTGGTCCAAACTTCAAGATCCACTCCTTCATTACTATCTCTGCCATTGTTTCTGGTGTTGTGTTCTTCATTGGAATCATTCTTGCATACTTAGTAAAGTTATCCACCATTACTAATAAGTGTTGGTATCCTTCTTTGTCTCTCAACATCATCTCCAAGTCCATATGCACAATTTTGTTAGGCTGCGCTGCTATGATCTTATCTAGTGGTGCTCTCTGGGTTGGGAAATGCTGCTTGTTATTCAGAAGGCACATTGTGCATTTGTTAATCACCTCCTCTGTAACTTTTCTGACTGCTGTTGTAATGAATCTTGTATTAAAAGTGCTTTCTGTTTGTGTAATGCCTAAATGCACCTTTCTTATTAGTTCCCTTTTGTAGTATTCTGGGATTGTGATTCTGTTGTTCTGTGATTCCACATATAGGAGTCCATTTTTATTTGTCTTCCATTTGTATCTCTCATAGTAGCTCACTGTTATTTTTGATAATTTTAGTTTTGGTTCTTGCAGCTTTTTTATAATTTTGTTTAATATAACATTGTCCTTTTTCTTCTTTATGATCTCTTGCCCTGATATCTCTTCCTTGATCATGCTTGGTAGGACTGCTTGCCCTTTTTTATCAACATTTATTTCAGGTATTCCTTCATATTCTGTGTGTGGTAAGAATTGCAATTGTTTCTTTTCACCATCTTCCTTGGCTGCATCTCTTTGGTACTCTGGGAGTGCTGTTCAAAAGTCTGTGTTAGTGTGTAGTGGTCCTCTCCTATGTTCAATGGTGAAAGTAAATTGATTTGGGTATTCAATCCATCTCAACACTATCCCTGATTTGTCTCCTGAGAACATCTTCAGCCACGCCAGGCCTCTGTTGTCTGTGTGGCCACTGAATTCTCTTCTGATTAAGAAGTACCTGAATTTCTTAATGCTTTTGATTAGGGCTAACATCTCTAATTTTGTTGAACCATAGTTCTCCTTGCTCAGCTTCAGTCTGTGGCTGAAGAATTGCATTAGCACTTCATTTTTGTTTTTCATTTGTCCACCTTGCTTGAGTCACAGTCCAAGATGAATGTTTCATTATAATCTGGCATGTTCAGTGATGGCAGTTTTGCTAGTTCTTCTTTTATATTGTCCAATTCCTCTTGTTCCTGCCATATCCATAAAAAAGTTACTGATTTTCTCATTACTCATGTCATTTTGGCAGTTTTTCCAGTGATGTTGGGTATGAATGTTCTATAGTAGTTGAAGAAACCCATTATCCTCTGTATAAATTTCTTGTTGTTTGGTTTCTCTATTTTCCAGATCATGTCTCTTGAGTTATTCTTCATGCATATCCGCCCTTTTTCTATCACTTGTCCCAAGAATATGATCTTCTCCTTCAGTTTATCACATTTGTTTCCATTGATTCACAGGCCTGCTCTTTCTAAGTTTAGAAGTTGTATGCTTTACCCATTAAGAAGCTAGGAATTTGTGCAAGTTCATGATCTTGGCCTGCACTTTAAGCCATCAGGTTCTGATTTAAATGCAGGAGAATTGCCATCTACCTTTCCTGAGAAACAGCATGGGGAATTCTAATTTTCAAATTTTCGTCTATCACCACTGGTGGTAATTTAGATTGAAATCATTTTTATCTGATTTTGGGCTTTCAATTCCTCTTAATCCTTTATTGATCATGTCTAGTTTGTTGTTTAAGTATAGGATTATTGATTGGTGACTGAGGTATCTGTTCATTAATGATTATTGGTGTAGACTGAAATATTTGATATACTTTGTGACAACTGGGGTTTGTTTATCTTGATGTCCTGTATTTTCACTAATCATAGTGGGTTGATTTACATTAAGAGGAGTTTATATTGTATGTAAATTCCCTTCAATGTTTTGCAGATTTTTAAGGTGCATTTTGGTGGCTTCCAGCTGCTGTTACACTAGTTTATTTTTTGCTTCTGGTGAAATCAGGAGGCTGGTGACTTGAATAATGTGCTCATTGTACTCTTTTACTAGTTTTAGTAAATTGGTATTGTGTTTAATAACCTTGTATCATTTTTAATTTGTTGATCAGACCTTGTTTTGTAAATGCTTTTTTTGGTCCTCTATTTCTTCACAATCAGTGTAGAGGGGCAGATTTTCTTTTTTAATTATTTTATTTTGTATTCTTCTATGATTTTCTTTTTGCCTTGTTTAAAAATGGAAATTTTGTTAAGGAGATTGCAGTACTCCTGGTGGATTAAGTCAAAATGTTTGCAGTTCTCAATCTGTATTAGTTTGATTTTTCATTAAGGTTTTTGAGTTCAATTTCAAAGGAAATGATTTTTTTAATAAGTTGTTATTTACAAGGGAATCATATTATAGCCTTAGTATTTAGCTAACTTGCTGGAGTGTTTTAGTTTTTTGTTTTTGTTGATTATTTGTCATAAGTTTTCTTTGTAAAGTTAAAGAGACTTCAAAGTGTAATGCTTAACTACCATTTAACAAGTAGGATTGGTTAAGGTATGGTTTGCTAGGAAAAAACAATTTTGTTCATTGATTGCACCAGAAATGTTAAATTCATACTAAATTCCAATCATAATTGAGTCAATCCTTCTTACTAATGGGGATCCACTTCTTTCTGTGGTTATTTTGGTAATTCCTCTGCAAGTGGTAAAGTTATTTATAACTGTTACTTGTTCTATGAGTATTGCAGTCATTGCCATGTGGTATGAGCAAGAAAATCAATGGCAGTGGTACTTCCTTATCTAATGAAAGACTTGTGTTGAGCATGGTCTTGCTGATACTACAGTAAATTATTAACTATTATAGTACCCATTACTAATGAATGTAAAGAGTAAAAGGAGATCAAAAAGGGAAGTGTGACCATACTTGGCTGACTCAAAACAGAAAACCTAGTGAAAGAGTTGTATAAGACTAGAGCTCTACTTAAGAGAAAGAAAGAGAGAAGCCCTAATATTCCTTGGTACAAAGTAATGAATGCTAAGTTCTAAGTATAAACCAAACTTGAGGCATTTCTCAACCTATGCAATTTAGGTGGTATCAATAATAATGATTTTAATTAATGAATGAAATGCATAACTGCAAAAGCCCTATTTTTGTACACTTTCCTTAAGTTAAGGAATATGCTAGCTGAGCTGAATTACTTCTAGGTACCATTTAACTAAGTCAAGCCAGTTCAGAAAATCATAATTTATATAAAGTAAAGTCAAAAGATAAAGCATAATCCAAATTTACTTTCAAAAGAAGAAATAAATATAATCATGTATATTTAGATGAACAAAAACAGGTAAAAATATGCAATAGAATGCCATGGACAATATGAGTAAATAGAAAACAGGCTCTTCAATGGTCAGAAGTTACTGTGTAAATTAGCAGAAATATTTAAAATTAAAATTACACTGTTTACTGAATCAAAATTTGTCTAATTATATATCAAGCATTATAATTAATTGATTTTATAAAACTAATGTTGAAATTTAGAATGACATAAAATGCAGTTATGCCACATTTCTAACTACAATGATATCAATTATTGCCATGGTACTAATCAAGATTTTTACTAGCATTCCTTATATCATGCAAATGTTCACTATATACAGTATATGCAAAGTAATAATAAACTGTTTGTATATGAAATTCAATTTCATTTGAACTATGTAATTATTAATAATGATATCTAAATATCACAATCCTTAAATACTGGTCTTAAGATATAATCTTAGACCAAATTTGGATCTAAATCATGGTTAGGATAAATTGAGATTACAGCATTGTTATTGGTAACTTACAGGGAAAAATTTTTAGTCAGTTTTAGAGAAATTGATAGGAAAACTAACTGAGTAGAAATACAACCCTCTACACCTAATCATATCACAGCAGACAAATGCTCTGAGGTTTTCTACTACTAATGAATGGATCATTAGCTTTCTATTTATTCTAAATAACAAGTAGACCAGCTAGATTTTAACAAATTGTATAGATTAATTTCATTTTTTTCAGCAAATGTTATCAAATATTGACACTTACCACTTACCACATTAGTTATGATCTAATGGAAAGTCTTTATGCATTTGCAGAGCAATTTTGTTGATTATTCAAGGAAACCATTTAACTGAATTGCATAAGTTGTTGGTTATTTTCTCATTTTAGTTTCAACAACTATTAAATATATAATTTACATTTTCTTGATAAAATTGAATTAATAGCAAATGTCACATTAAGAAATAACTAAGTATATAAAAAATCTCTTTTCTGACTTCTCAATTTTATTCTCCCATTTCTGTGGATTAATTGACCAATGCAATATCTAAAAATCTAAAAACAGTATTACTATTCTCCTATTTTATGAAATTCTCACACATTGCAATTTATTTCTCTAACACCTCATCACATAAAAACACATTGCCATTGACTTTGTAATGCAGTTTCAAAATTACATCATTTTTTATGCCAACACAGCTCATACTAACATTACAGATGTACATTACTGCTTCACATTCAGCCAAGTTCTTTACTAGATGATCATAAATACTTATTAGAACAAACTGACAACCAAAAAATATAACAATTAGCAGTGGCCCACAATCAAAATTAAAAGCCTCACTAAAAATAACATGCTACAGTTGAGCAGTTGCAACATAATATTATTGCAGCTATAAAAGAAAATTTCATTCTCAGTGCTTTTCAGAAACACAAACCCACACTATCAAGTCTACCTCTGCTTTTTGACTGATTTTCAATATTCCTAGCTAAACAAAATCTCACATTGCCCATTCCAAGGAATTATCAAGTCTTGCTAATTGCAAGATCACTATTTTAAATTACATTTGCTTACATTCAAAAGAACAAAGATTCATGTATTGTTAAAGCTGCAATACTAATATCTCAAAGCTGGCAATAGAAATTCAAGATCTACAGCATTGCAAAATGAGTAGAAAGCATCAATATGATCCAATCTGGCATCAATGAAATGTAAATGCAGGTTCAAGGTTTGGATCAAGGACCCTTGAGTCACTTCTGATATGTTTCCAAACCACTACTACTGCATTTACCATTTAGCTTGACATTCTGTATTAAATAATCAAACTGATATAAAATCTAAGAATAAGATTTTCAAAGAATTTACATCAACAATTGCCAAATTGATCTATGCTCTATTTATAGTTAACTTGAAAAAGTACCTGTCATTCGAAATTCAAATTTAATTCATCTGCCAAAATGGCTGAAAATAGTGGAAGTGATATTGCCCCCTTTGTTTTGTCAAATTTGATTACAAGTACTAATTTGCTATATTATTACTTGGTTGCATTTTTACAAAGATAATTTCTGATAATTAAACTTAAATTGTTTTTCTAAATAATCATTTGATCTTAGTTTTTGACTAATCATTTGCTCTTCTTTCTTCATTAGCAGCAATTTCTTTGGATTATGCTACACACCCTCCTCAGCTTTCATTATTTTCAGCACTCTGTGTTCTCTGTAGACTAACTCATCTGCCTTTTTGATCAATGTTTCTGCTTGGGGATCACTCCAGCTTGTTGTTGTGAATTCCAGTTGTTTAGTAATTTTTAGTACTGCTTCTTTCTCTGTTGTTACCATGCTGTGATACCAGAGGAATTTTGCCTCTTTGATGTTTTCTGATATTGCCATTATTTCTCTAAGCTTGTTCATTTTTTCTGAAAAGATTTCATAGAATTTCTTATATAGGTGGATTCCCTTTATTGCTATCATGAGTGTCATCTGTGCATCTGCTCTACTTGTGTGCGCCATTCCTTCCCATACTGTTGTGTTTGGATAGAAAAATGTAAACACCTATCTGAGGCTTCTTGTGTTTGCCACATCTTTGTAAAAGAAGCTTATATTATCTCTTACTTCTTCCTCAGTTATGGTTGTCGGATTGTTCAGCCTTATCATGGTCACTATCTCTACCCTTCTTGTGACATCATAGAAGTGGTATTCTTTATCTCATAAGTCTAACCACACCACGTTGTTTACTCCTGAAAATAACATGATCACCTTCTTTGTGCATTTGTCTATTTCTTCTCTCAGTTCTTTTAGCTGTTTGTGAATAGGTTTCCCTTGTGTGTATAGTTGATAAGGAGTTATTACTCCTTCAACATATACTCTTTCCTTGTTTTGATTGTTAATTAATATCTCTTTTGTCTTTTTGTAGTCATCCTGTTCAACTATTGGTCTCGCCTCTTTTTTGTGCAGGAAAGTCTTGGCAAACTTTATGTTCTTTGGTATCCTCCATTGTGGGAGCACCATTGGGATCAACACCATTTTTGGTGGAGTGCATATGAGGATTTTTGTTCTTATCTGTTGTTCTATTTCTTTGTGATCTTGTGATGTTATCAGTGCTGTTGCCAGTCTGATCATGGCTGGAAAATTCACTTTGCTTTCTTTTAGTGTCTCCCAGAATATCTGTGTTAATCCTCTTCTACTCATTTTCATTTGTATGCTGTCATTTAGAGTAGTAAGAAATGGGCTAGACCCCATTCCTATGCGACACAATGAGTTCTTGTAACACCCCATGACTATTTGCTATGTGGTAATGATGTGATTCTATTGGTCGCCATCTAGCAACAAAATATTTTTGACAAAACTAAATAGAGCAAATTAATTATTTGACAAAGTTTATATTTTTGATTGTCAGGATTTTGGCAAAGTGATATAATTTAAAACAATAAATGTTTTGACAAAACTAAATTGTGAAAATTAATTTTTTTGACAAAGTTCTTATTTTTATTTTCTAGGATTTGGGCAAAGTGATATAATTAATGACAAGAAACGTTTTGACAAAACTAAATTGAGCAAATTAATTTTTTGATGAAGTCTTTATTTTTTAGGTACACTGACATATTTGTTTCAGACAATATAGTTATGACATGTTCATTGTAACAATGTTTTTAATTGTGCAACACTCTGTATTAAGGAAAATAATTCATAGATCCAAACCCCAAATATTTCACACAAAAATGGTGTTATTTGAATTAGAGCATGTTTCCAAGCATGTTAATATCAATCAAAACAAATATGCAAGAGGTGGAAAACAACAATTTAGTTCGCATTTGTGTATAAATTGTAAAAGTGTACATTACACAATGACTCTGAGTGATGAAGTTCAGCATTGCACAATCTTCAAGTTTTCATTTTCATTCTAAAATATGATGGCACTTCCACATTCACCCAGGAGGTGGCCATCAGAAATCTGTTAAGCCATTTATTTAATGTGGCTGGCTTTCCCCCAGGAGGCCTATTGTTACCACGGACCTAAACACATAGTAAGTTAGTAATAAAATAAAAATTATGCCTGGTAATCACAAGTGTACATTGAGGGATTGTAAGCAGAGGGGGTGCAATGTTCAGATGATCTTCTTCAATTTCTTCCCAAATTGAGATGTTGATGCAAAACTATGAGTCACCAACACGTGATATCTCGTTTTTGAAAAAAATGTGTAGTAAACAATTTTCATTATATTGTGAAATAATGAACCCTATTAAATATATTTTGAGTTTATTTTGAGTTATAGGCTTTCATTTATAGTTGAGAAAGAGTATGACTGAATATTTATTGCCACATGATATTTAATAGCAGCAATAGTGACTATTTCAATGCACAGAATGCAATACAAATTATTTGTATGAAATATAGAATTGCAAGGTTTTTCAGTAGTATTAAACCATTTATGAGATGTCCAATAAAGAACATTATCTTTGTTACATGAGAATTTATGATGTTGTAACCTTATAAACAGCACACACTTTTTAAGAACAAATGAATGTCATGTATACATGATCCCATAAATAGCGACTATACCAAAGGCTGAAATTAAACACACAAAGGAATAAATTTATATACCAAAGGAATAAACTAAACACACAAAGGAATAAATTTATATACCAAAGGAATAAACTAAACACACAAAGGAATAAATTTATATACCAAAGGAATAAACTAAACACACAAAGGAATAAATTTATATACCAAAGAAATAGACTAAACACAAAAAGGAATAAATTTATATACCAAAGGTGTAAACTCAACACAAAAAGGAATAAATTTACATACCAAAGGTGTAAACTAAATACAAAAAGGAATAAATTTATATATCAAAGGAATAAACTAAACACACAAAGGAATAAATTTATATACCAAAGGTGTAAACTAAACACAAAAAGGAATAAATTTATATACCAAAGGCATAAACTAAATACAAAAAGGAATAAATTTATATATCAAAGGAATAAACTAAACACACAAAGGAATAAATTTATATACCAAAGGAATAAACTAAGCACACAAAGGAATAAAATTATATACCAAAGGTGTAAACTAAACACACAAAGAAATAAATTTATATACCAAAGGCGTAAACTAAACACAAAAAGGAATAAATTTATATACCAAAGGAATAAACTAAACACACAAAGGAATAAATTTATATACCAAAGGCGTAAACTAAAGACAAAAAGAAATAAATTTACATACCAAAGGCATAAACTAAATACAAAAAGAAATAAATTTATATATCAAAGGAATAAACTAAACACACAAAGGAATAAATTTATATACCAAGGTCAGAAAGTAAACTTAGTCTACAATGTATTAATGCAAAATGCGGTGTAAACCAAAATTAACCAGGTAATGTGTGTAAACAATAGTATGTTCACACACTAAAATGACTTGTGATATACCATGTATATTAACAAAACATGTAAAGAAATTGACCACATAAATTAATCATAGCAATTAATCAGATTAGGGGGTGTACAACCAAGAAAAATAAATCATTAAAAACATATGCAATTTTTGTAGACGAAAATAACATATTCTGAAAAACAAAATGATGTAATTTCAATGTAATGTATACATTTTTCAAAAAACTCAAACTATATTGCTTCCATAGTTATATTAATCATTGGGAAATGTGTGTAATTTTTTACAGAATGAAAATAGTGTATTTTGATAAACAAAAATGAAGTCTTTTGAAGATTTGCGAAAATGAATTAAACAGCTGTGTAATCAATTGAAATTTATGGAAAAAATTAGTTAGCAAATGTAATGTGCGATAACAGTGGATATTGTGACAAAACGCTATGTAGTCTTTGCAAGTAATGTTGGTTTTCCTGAAATCATATGATATAAATTAGTAGCAATCTGACAAAACTAGTGTATATAATTAGTTTGTTCGCAATGTGCAAATAAAATAATTGAAGCATTACACAGTACTCGGAAAATGCATTATGAAATAAAGTGTTGAGAGGATATGATATTTACAAATGTAAGGACACTAAACTAACAAGTAGCAATGAAATGAATTACATTTACAAAAGTGGTGAAATCTCTATAACATTTAACATTTTTCGAAAATATATAAGGAAAACATTTATGGATATGCTCTTATTAATATTTTTCGAAGCAATGCAAAAATGCATCAAAATGGCGTTCTATAAATAAAAATCAAAAACTCTAGTAGCAGTTTATAAGAATTTTAAGTTAAACACTTAAGAGCTGAAGAAAGCGTATTTATTCTTCAACAATATTTTACAATCATTCTTGAACAAATTATATTGATTGAAATATAAAATATAGCATAAAACAAGCATTACTACAAACAATATACACATTTTCTTGGAGAAATAAATTAAAAGCAAATGGCATTCTCACACAAACTGAATGAATTAAATGCTAGTGAATTTCATAGTGAGGTGCATTCTTAACATTTCTGAATGTGAAATATTATTATGGAGAACGATATGCATGTATAAATATAATAAAACATTAATAAAGATAGTCGCTCACTTTAGTTAAAAGGTAATGCGTTTTAAAATGAAGTTTAGCAAAATGACGTGGCAAAAAAATGAATGTTAGCCAATCAAATTTAAACTAACAATTTTAAGCTTTCTAAACATGATAAAAATTAAAAATAAATAAATAAAATAAAAAATAACAATTTTAATGAATAAAATAAAGTGTATTTGTTATATCTCTGTAAGTGCTTAGATAAATATACATTCATAATATCGCTGTCCAGGAAACAAAATTTAATAGAAAATTACTGGTAGAGATACATCACTTTTAACTAAGATGTACATGAAATAATGGTAATAGAAAATTTCATGCGTTCAAAAAGTATTTTTTATTACTGAAAATAGATAAGTCCACCCCCAAGAAATATTTATTGGTGTACGCATACTGGTTAAAATTTGTAATGTTAAATATATATATATTTTCAGATGATAATAATCAGTGAAAATCCATCAAAATATGGAAATGACTTTGTAAATAATTAATTTTTATAATGCGTTTTAAAATATATATAAAGAGAAGCAATGCTTGTTTATTAATTAGAGAGACATTTTTTATGTAATGTGGAAATGAATATATCTTTACAGTGAATCACTGTGAATAATATCTTGGTAATCTCTTTGATTAGCGCCTTTTTGAAATTTCAATTTGTATTATACAGTCAAAGCATTACAAGAAATTATGAATGCGTGTTACGAAATATTACATTAAAAATACAAATTTCCCCATGGTGTTATGCCAGCTGATGATTAAGTGATATTAAAACATATTTACCATTAATTTTTCTTGAGGCAGCATATATTAAACATGTAGATGAAAATATTTCTTGAATATGTAGCATGAAATTACAATAATGATATATGTATAGCAAAATAACAATTGCTTTCTATAGGTTTAAAAAACAAAAAATTTGAGCAGTGACTATTTTGAAGCTCAGCAATTTGAGTTTTTATCACAAACGCTCATATTATGCGGAATAACTTACATTTTTACAAATTATATAGAACTTGTGTGCCAACAGCATCATTAGATATTGTGTTGAAATTCATTGCTCTGAGTCATTGTGTAATGTACACTTTTACAATTTATACACAATTGCTAACTAAATTGTTGTTTTCCACCTCTTGCATATTTGTTTTGATTAATATTAACATGCTTGGAAACATGCTCTAATTCAAATAACACATCATTTTTGTGTGAAATATTTGGGGTTTGGATCTATGAATTATTTTCCTTAATACAGAGTGTTGCACAATTAAAAACATTGTTACAATGAACATGTCATAACTATATTGTCTGAAACAAATATGTCAGTGTACCTAAAAAATAAAGACTTCATCAAAAAATTTATTTGCTCAATTTAGTTTTGTCAAAACGTTTCTTGTCATTAATTATATCACTTTGCCCAAATCCTAGAAAATAAAAATAAGAACTTTGTCAAAAAAATTAATTTTCACAATTTAGTTTTGTCAAAACATTTATTGTTTTAAATTATATCACTTTGCCAAAATCCTGACAATCAAAAATATAAACTTTGTCAAATAATTAATTTGCTCTATTTAGTTTTGTCAAAAATATTTTGTTGCTAGATGGCGACCAATAGAATCACGTCATTACCACATAGCAAATAGTCAAAGGGTGTTACGAGAACTCAGGGTGTCCCATAGGAACGGGATCTAGCCCATCTCTTACTACTGTTTAGTTCTAATTTCAATGTGATGCATTCCATGTCAACTGCTAGTTGGTTATATGGTTTCAGCATCTCCTCCAATTCTGTCTCCATAAATGCTTCTGTGAACATCAATTTCATTGATGCTACTGTGTGTTCTTCCTTCACATATTGGTAGTTTCTCGAGCTAATTTTTTCTTTCTCCTTGGTTATTTTTATCTCGACCAGGAATCTCTCATCATCTGTGTCAATCCATTCCATTGCATGTTATGGCACTGAGGCTCCCATTTTTCTATGTTGATTCTATCTATTTGTTGTTGTGTTTTCAGCAATAATATTAGTTGTGTCGATGTTAGGAGTTCTTCTTCTTCTAGCATTTCTTTTTGCGTTTTCGTCATCATTTCGCACACTTCCACTGGTTCTGTTATTCCTTCCCTCCACATCATTTCCACGCTCTTAATGATCTTTACAAATGTGCAGTGAGGGCTCTCTTTTTCATATCTTTTCATGTCTGTCTCTAATGTTTGCTGAATTTCTTTGTTCCCTATCATCATAACAATTTTTTTTGTGTCTACGATTTTTCATTTGCTTATCTTCCTCGTTGTTATCCAGAGTTCCATGTCGACTTGTCTTAATAATGTTTTGGATGTGGCGCCCCACATGTATTTTCTGATGGGTTCGTCAAATATAGTGATTTCTTCTGGCGTGATTCCTGTTCTATTTGCTATATCCACTGTTGACATTCTGCCTAATGGACTCTTGTTAATGATTAATCTGCTGATAAACCTTTCAACCTCCTGCATCAGTTTCTTGTTCTTGTTGGGAGATGTCAATTTCTCCACAAGCCCTTTTAATAACCAATTCTTTGTCTGCATATTTATTGGGGACAACACTATCTAATATGGCGTCCTGCTCTGGAAATTGGCAGCCTCAGTTCTTGGTCTTGTGTAGTAAAAATTGCTAGAATCCAAGCTGTGCTTCTAGACCTTATTTCTGGGGCATTTTTCTCTTCAAATATTATGTTTTTAAAATCTTTGGTTGAGTTTAATTTGTATGCTCTATTAATCTCTGACAGTGCCATTTCAACTGTTTTATGGTATTTCTTTGATGGGGCCTCAATATGTATCTCTGGCCACTTTTCTTCTGTTTTCTTTTGTAGCTTCATCTCTTTCCATATTTCTTGTATCTTTTTTACATGTTCCTGTCTTTGCATTTGGCTAGACTTGATGAATAGTGCATTTGCCTTTTCCACACTTTCTGCGTGCACTGTCAACTCTATCGTTTTCACTTGCTTGAATAAGTTGATGATGATACATGGATTCACCATCAGCCTACAATAGGCGACCCAATAGTTGATTTGTAGGTCAAAGCAAATTAATTCTGTGATTTTTTCTTTTGTTGTTATTTTCTCCCATAGGAACACGTTTTCTATCAGCACCTCTAGTTCTCTTAAGAATGGTGGTAATTCCTTGACTGTTGTTCTTCTAATGATGACTACTCTTACGCCTTGTACTCTAGCCATTCTTAACATTTGGTCTAACTGCTTCTCCAAGTTTTGTTGTATTCCTTTTCCTTTATCAATATTGATTTCTGGTATTTTCACAATCTGGTCTATGTATGCCATGATTGCTTGGGCTGTCTCCAGTGTGAAATTGTCATCAAAAGTGACATGAACCATGCTACGCTTGTATGGTCTCTCCACTGTTTCATCTAATTCTCTCTGATAGCTTATAATTGTGTTGACCATCAGTCTCTTTTGTGCATCAAGTACTATCAGTAGATTACTGCCCTCTGTCTTTGCTATTTTTTGTATGTGACTCTTCATTTCTGGTGATAGTTTTTGATATGCGTTATTTCTCATTTTCATTGTTCCCATGAAGTATGGGTGCAGGTGTTCACTGTCTATTTTCGACATTTGTTTCTCTCTATCTTTTGAACACACTGTTCTCTCAGATGTGCTATCAGAGGGGGCGTGTAGCTGTGTAATCCTTAGTGGTTTACTGGTGCTCAGCTCACCATCAAGTGAGTCCATGCTGATCATTTTGACTGAGTCGCATTTGAATTGGCTCACAATTTGCACTTTCAGCAATTGACCAGCTGTGGGTTCTGTTAATATGTCAGCCTTGAATTGCTTTCATATACGCATGGTTCTTCACCCTAACCCTTCCCCTGGAACTCCAATTGTTGCACTGCCCTCGAATCAGCAAGGTGGACTGGAGGGAAAATTGTGCTGCTTTTTGCCAGTTCTCTGCGTGCCCTCAAATCAGTGGTGCAGATCTCTGGGATGTTCACTGGTTCTCTGTGTGACCTTGAATCAGTGGTGCAGATCTCCAGTGGGAGAGGCATTGTGTCTTTTGTTCTCCCTGCCCTCAAGTCGGCCTTGGGGACTACTAGGACGCCTTCTCACTCTGCGCCTTTCATTAGTTGTTGGCTGGTTCTCGTCCCTTCTGTCTTCCATTGGACGTCCAGTTCGAGATTGTCTTTGTATTCTTCTCTGTTGATTTCTGGTATTTTCACAATCTGGTCTATGTATGCCATGATTGCTTGGGCTGTCTCCAGTGTGAAATTGTCATCAAAAGTGACATGAACCATGCTACGCTTGTATGGTCTCTCCACTGTTTCATCTAATTCTCTCTGATAGCTTATAATTGTGTTGACCATCAGTCTCTTTTGTGCATCAAGTACTATCAGTAGATTACTGCCCTCTGTCTTTGCTATTTTTTGTATGTGACTCTTCATTTCTGGTGATAGTTTTTGATATGCGTTATTTCTCATTTTCATTGTTCCCATGAAGTATGGGTGCAGGTGTTCACTGTCTATTTTCGACATTTGTTTCTCTCTATCTTTTGAACACACTGTTCTCTCAGATGTGCTATCAGAGGGGGCGTGTAGCTGTGTAATCCTTAGTGGTTTACTGGTGCTCAGNCCCTGCCCTCAAGTCGGCCTTGGGGACTACTAGGACGCCTTCTCACTCTGCGCCTTTCATTAGTTGTTGGCTGGTTCTCTTCCCTGCTGTCTTCCATTGGACGTCCAGTTCAAGATTGTCTTTGTATTCTTCTCTGTGGGTTTGACGTTGTCATCTCCTTGGTTCTTCATGTTCAGCACACTCTCTTCCTTAAGAGCTGTTGCATCATTTTTGATTTTCCTAAATTCAGATAATAAGTTTACTTCCTATATTTCAGGGTCATATATATGTTTATCTCTTCCTGCACGTTTTTGGCAGCACTCTTCTCTGTACATGTTCATTGCTGATGTTTGCTTCGAATTCTTTATTGAAGCCTTCTTCCAGCAAACTATCTAAGTTGTTCATATCATATATAACCTCGTTACCAATAATGCAACTTATTTTAAATTCGGCATTTTCATTTAATATTATTTTTTCGATATCTGCAATTGCCTGTTTCAAGTTTTGAAAGTGCAGTAATCTGCCAATATTTAACATGTACTCATTATTTGGTAATACTTGCGTTATTTTATATGGACCTGACCATATTGTTTATAACTTGTGGACCTGGTTTGTATTGGTTAATTTCATGGGTGTAAATGCATAAACCATGTTGCCTAGTATATACACGTGACTGTACATTTTTTTTATTGCAGTTATGCTGCTGTCTCATGGTCGATTTCTTTGTGTTATGACACATCATCTCATGTATCGCCATTATCTGATTCCTCAGTTGATCCACATATTGGTTGTCTAATTTTCCGCTATAGGTGAAGCACTGCATTGATAGTGGCATTGCTGCCTCCCTTCTGAACATGGCTTTAAATGGTGTAATCCTAGTTGTCGAATGTACGGACGTATTATAGAAATACTCGATCATTTTGATTACTTCCCTCCATTTGTATCCTCCTACTCTTGAGGTTGTGACCCTAATCAATTTTATCAAAGTTCTATTCAATCTCTCCACTGCTCCATTTGCTTGTGGATGATATGCTGTCATTCTTTCACTTATGACTTCCAGTAGATGTGCCATTTCTTGGAACAGGTTGCTCTTGAATTGTGGCCCCTTGTCTGTAATTATTGTCTCCATTGGTCTGAACTTCAGGGTCCATTCTTTCATTACTATGTTGGCAGTTGTTGCAGCTGTCATGTCCTTCATTGGGACTAGCTTTGCGTATTTGGTGAAATTGTCCACCATCACTAAGAGGTACTGGTACCCCTCCTCATCTTTCAACAACATTTCCAAATCTATATGTACGATCTCATTCAGTTTTGTTGCTATGATCTTTTGTAGTGGCGCCCTCTGTGTCGGAAAATGCTGTATATTGTGGAGTAGACATTCCGTACATTTGTTGATGACTTCTTCTGTGACTTTCTGTATTGCCATCATGAAAAATCTTGCATTAAACATGCTTTCTGTCTGCGTGATGCCCAGATGGCCTTTCTTGTGGATTTTTCTTACTAACTCACATTTATAGTATTCTGGTTTTGCAATTCTCTTGGTTTGTTCTTCGATATATAGGAGTCCATTCTTATTCCTTTTTCATCTGTACCTCTCATAGTAACTCACAGTTAGCTTTGATAGTTTTGTATTTGGCTCTTGTAATTTTATATGATTTCACTTAGTATCACGTCATCCTTTTTTTCTACAATCTCAAATTCTGATATTTCTTCTTTTATCACGATTGGTAACACTGCTTGTCCCTTTTTGTCAACATTCATCTCCAGAAGTCTTTTGTACTCTGCATGTGGTAGGAATTGGAACTGCTTCCTCTCTCTGTCTTCCTTTGTTGCATCTTTCTGATACTCAGGAAGTGTGGTCCAGAAGTCAGCATTCATGTGCAATGTCCCTCTTTGGTGTTCAATCATGAAGGTAAATTTGTTTAAGTATTTGATCCATCTTGAAACTATTCCCAAATTATCCCCTGAAAACTTCTTGAGCCATGCCAATCCGCTGTTATCAGTGTGCACTCTAAATTGGCGTCCTATTAGGAAGTGTCTGAACTTTTTTATGCTCTAAGTCAGTGCCAGCATCTAAAGAAATGTATGGGAACCTCCTTGTCATCTTTTATTTGTCCCAGCGTTGCTCCAATTGCTACCTTGCTGGCATCACAGTCTAGTATAAATGTCTCATTGTAATTAGGCGTGTTTAGTGATGGCAATTTTGCTAGTTCCTCTTTTATTCCGTCTAGCTCCTCCTGCTCATGCCATGTCCATATAAATGGTACTGATTTTCTCATCAGCTGTGTCATCTTGGCAGTCTTCCCTGCAATGTTGGGGATAAATGTGCCATAATAATTGAAGAAGCCCATTATCCTCTGGATGTCCTTCTTATTGTTTGGTTTCTCTATTCTCCTGATCATGTCTCTTGTGTTATCTTTCATGCATATTCGCCCCTTTTCAATGACTCGTCCTAAGAATATGATTTTTTCCTTTAAGATGTCACACTTGTTTCCGTTGATTCTCAGGCTGGCATTTTGGAGGATCTCTAATGCTTGTTCCAGTTTCTGTAGGTGCTCCTCAATCATGTTGCTCGTCACAATGATGTCGTCAATGTATGCATTCACTCCATCTTCCATCTTGTGTTTCTTATTTTTCAATACTTTCGTTATGTATCTTTGAAATGTTGCAGGGGCATTGCAAAGACCAAACGCCATACATATCCATTCTATGTCTTCCTCCTCCATTCTCACCTGCCAATATGTTTTGCATAAGTCTATTGAAGTGAACTACTTGTGTTTGCTCACTTTGTATAGCATGTCCTCTATCCTTGGCACCGGATATGAATCTTTCTTTGTTACTTCATTCAACTTCCTGAAGTCTATGCATAGCCTGTGTTTGTCTCCCTGTTTCACGAATACTGTAGGTGCGGCATATGGGCTTTCACTCGGTCGTATTATTTTGTTATTGATCATTCATTGAGTATCCTGTTGTATTTGTCCTTCATCTGCTCTGGCAATTGCTTTACCAGCAGTTTTATTGGTTTGTTTGTTGTTGTGATGATCTCGTGTGTTTTGCCAATTGCCTGTCCTACACTTATTTCTCCTTAATTGAATATTTGTTTGTGTTTCTCTAGCACCTCTCAAAGTTGTTGTAATTGTGCCGTGTTTAAGTGTTGGTATTCCTCTTCCACTAATTCAGGTATTTTATACTGGTCTTCTTCTTTGGCTTTCATCCCTCTGCCTTTGAGTTGGCCATGGGGAGTACTCACAACATTGATGGTTTTCGTCCACTTGACCTTGAGTTGGCAGTGTGGGGTACCTCCTGTTTTCATTTGTAAGTCCTTGAGTCATCCATACAAACTACTCTGCTCTTAAATGTCCTCCATGGCTCTCCAAAATAGCTTTGATGCTAGATCTAACATATTGTCGAAGTATTCATACATTTTTTCTCTTCATGTTAATGTTCAGATTTGTTGTGTTGAGTATTGGGACTTTTCCTCTGCTGTTTTGTATCACACATATGCTTGACAGCATCGACACTCTCTTTGAATTAATCCCTTTGTTGTTGTAGATCATTATATCTGCTGTTATCAGATCCTCTGTTTTCACTCCATGCATGCTCCATTGATACAGTTGCAATTTTATGTCTTCTTCCAGTTCAAAGACTATTGTTGTCAGCTTTCCTTCTTGTTCTTTGAATTCAATTTCCTCTTCCCCTACTTTGATCATTTTGGCAGTGTAATTTATCACACATCCGTTTTTCGTCACAAAATTGTCACCTAGTATTACCTCATAGGGCAGTAAATTATTGTAGGTATCTATTACCACTAATGTTTGCTCAAAGGTTATGTTCACTATCCTCATCTGTACTGCCTCAATCTTGCCTTTCATATCTATATACTCTCCAGAAGCATTTATTAATCTTTTGTTCAAGCACAGTAAGTCATCTCAGTTAAATCCCAGTTTTGTTAAAATCCCATTTATCATTATCATGTTAATGTTATCCAGATTCATCATGATCATTATCAGTGCTTGGTATTTTGAGTCAGCACTCTGACTAGTTTTCTGATTCTTCCTCTGTTTGGGGATCCTCCACCAATCCTGATTCAGAATAGATTATGTCTTTGTCATTGTAATATGCTTTTTCCTCTCTGATCATATTGATTTGTTTTTTGCATTCGTCCTTCCTGTGAACTTTTTGTCCACAAGCGTAGCATTTTATGTCTCTTTCTCTTAACTTTTTTGGATTTCCCATCCTTGTTCTTTATGTTGATGAATTTTTCTGCTTTCTTCTCCTTGTATGCCTTAGTGTTCCCTATCTGCGTTTTGTAGTTGTTTCTCAATTCCAATGGCTTTTCTTTACTCCATATTGCCTTTTTGTAGATGCAAGCATTAATCTCTATTGTTGCCTGTATGTCTATGGCTTTCCTGATCATTTTCTCCAGTTTATCGTCTACATTGCACTTAATCTTGAATTGCATACGAATTTTCTCTGGCATACATTTTCAGATATGAGAAAAAGGTCATACTTGGAATATGTGCTTTCCCTTGAACTGAGTGTCAATAATCATTCTATCTGTTGGATGTAATTTTGGATATCATCCATCTTCTGCAGTTTTGTAGAATTTAGTATGATTTGATATTGGTGTTTAAAGCTTTCATTTTCATAGTAGTCTATGAAGTCTCTGATTAGTAGTTTGTAATTTTGTTTTGTATCTGTGTCAAGGAGTAAGTAGTGTTGAGAGGCTGCCCCTGTTAAATATAGTGGGAACCTTGCAGCTGCTGCCCTTTGTAACCATTCCAGAAATGTCGGATTGTAGCTGTGCACTTTCCCATTAAATTTTGGCAGTGTTGCCTTACATGGTATTGTATCATTCTGACTGTTTTCTGGTAGCATCGAGTCTTTGTACATCAGTTTCTTTTGTCTAGTCATTTGTTCACTAATTGTGATTTGACTTGTCACCACTCTCATTATCTCATTGATGATTTTTCTTTTCTCTTCTTCTTCTTCCTCTTCCTCTATTTCTCTAAACTGTTTTTTTTTAATTTGTGGGTGATGCTTGTAGGCTCCTTTCCTCTCTCTGTTTGATAGTTCTTTCATATCTTGCTGTTGCTTTCGGATTTTCATCTTCATCTTCTCATAGTTTTTTCAGTTTCCATCTCAGATCCTCTATCTCTCTCTTCTGATTTTCATGGTCTTCGTCTCTGTCCAACTATGTCAATCTAATTTGTCTTTAAGCTCTTTGATCTCTTGAGCTTGAATATCATTATCAAGGATTAATTGCCTATTCACATCTTCCAACTGCTGGCATATTTTCTCCCATTTCTGGTTCTGTTCATGAAAAGCTTTGTTTAACTGTGCCAGCTGATTTGTTAATGCCTTAATCTCTGTCTGGAAATTGTCACTTTGGTTATCCAAATGATTGTCTATTTTAATTCTCAATTCATATAATGCATTCTCATTCTCTTGCTCTAGTGTTGACATTCTTTCTATTAATTGTTGTATCTTGGTTCTCAATAATGTTTCAGTTTCATTTGTTAGGTGTAGGATATTTAGGACTTCATTATATCCTGTTTCTGGTGACATTTGTAGGATTTCCAATTCTATGGGGAATGTTGCATCTGCCTCTGAATGTACTCTGCTTGGGGTGGGGGTTGTTTTGTTTGTGCCTGTTTTGGCGCTACCTTTTTTTCCTCATGTGCTTGGCATCTTTAATTACAAGTAGTAGTGGCTGGTAGCTCGGTGTGACTCATTGTCTTTCCCCTGCTCTACATTAGGTATACTTGTAGTTGTTGACTCATAACTGGCTGTATGTTACATCTGCTTCCTTGCACGTTTTCTGCTATTCAGTTGCTCTGATTCTCTCTTGACTTTAAGTTCTGAGTTAGGGTGTTGAACTGATTGTTCTTCTTCTGTCATGGTCGCCATGTAGCATCTGCTACCATGTGTCAAAATGGGTTAAATGGTTCTTTTAAACTATTGTCTCACTCCAACCAAGGGTAGGGATGTACTCACGTTAGCTATTGCATGTATATATTTCTGTTATCCTTCTTATAACTGAAATAACTGAATACTATTTAGATACTCCACCATAATAGCTCTGCTCTGTAGATGATGTTCCTGTGGCCTCCGGCCGACTCTGATCACTGCATCTTTTCATTTGTGTTTCCAAAGCTGATCTAGGTGGCTTTGAACCTCAGCTCAACAAAGTTCTTATGTGTTCCCTATCTTAGCTCAGTGTAGTTCTCAATGTAAATTGTAACTGACTTAAACTCAATTTGTATTGTCTACTTAATTCACTTCACAACCTTGCAGTGTCACTAGCTTAATAATTATCACTTTAGCCATTAACAAAAACTATTGGCTTTAATTAAGTAAAAATAATTAAGTTACTTAATAACTTTCAGCTTCCTACCTTACATATAAATAACATACTACATGCTTGGTCGCTTTATTGGTCTATTATAGGTCACCTAAGTCTATTACATAAAATATGTATAACCTACATTAGGCTATCCAGCCCTTTCTTACTGATGTTGATTATTGATTACATGTAAATGATTGAATCAATAGCCAGCTAAACAGAGAAAACTCCTATTCATACACCTAATGTAAATGCAGGTTCATGGTTTGGACCAAGGACCCTTGAGTCGCTCCTGATATGTTTCCAAACCACTACTACTGCATTTACTGTTTAGCTTGACATTCTGTACTAAATAATCAAACCAATATAAAATCTAAGAATAAGATTTTTGAATAATTTACTTCAACAATTTCCCAATTGATCTACGCCCTATTTATAGTTAACTTGAAAAAGAACCTGTTGTTCAAAATTCAAATTTAATTCGTCTGCCAAAATGGCTGAAAATAGTGGAAGTGATATTGCCCCCTTTGTTTTGTCAAATTCGATGACAAGTACTAATTTGCTATATTATTACTTGGTTGCATTTTTACAAAGATAATTTCTGATAATTATACTTAAATTGTTTTTCTAAATAATCATTTGATCTTGGTTTTGACAAATCATTTGTACTTCTTTCTTCATTAGCAGCAATTTCTTTGGATTATGCTACATTAATTATTTTGTAGGACTCTGAGTACATGTATTGTTTAATATTTAACCATACTGCTGTCAGTGGAAGCTCTGATATAACTAACAAGAAGATGTTGAACCCTGCAAAGAAAACATGGAATCTTTTTGTGATTGGACTGCAGGTAGATTTACTGTTTCTCAGTGCAATCAAGAAGTCAACAAAATTTTTTCGTATAGAATTGCAGAGAACCCAGCCAACCTAAACTAGTTATGTTTAAATCAGTTAAGTTGTGTTAGTTGATTCCCTTTAACAGCAATAGATAGGATGCCTAATACACATAGTCAGAAGTCAAAATCATTTCCTGAAAAACAAAGTTGATCCCCACCTACATCACAAGATGACTGCCCTAGAGAGGAGCTCCTCCCTGAATCTCATTTTTAGACGATAACATTACACAGCTCACTGTTTAACCAATGCAAATCAAAAACTGTAGGTGATTTGATGAAATTCAAGAGGAAAATCATGCCCCTTGCAAAGAACTCCTAACTTTAAATAAACAAAAAAAGGAATTAGTGTAGCATCATCCAACACAAATCTAAAATAAGCTGCAAACATTGAGCAGAATGGGAATGAGATCAAAGAAAAGATGATTAGATATTGTAATCAGATCAATTAGAATAATTTAGATTTATTTGTATTATGCAACCAAGAAACAACATGTGTCAAAAAAGAGAGATTAGTGTCAGTTGATAAAAATGCTTTTGACAAAATGAGGGGGCGAAATCACTTCCATTATTTTTAGCCGCCATCTTGGCAGATGAAAAGTTTAAATTTGAATTGACAGGTACTTTTCTGAATTTACTATAAATAGATTAGAAACATTGTAAGAAGTTGATAAAGAATTTTATTCGGAATTCTTATTTTGTTCTACTATAACAGTTTGAATATTTAATATGATGTTGAGCTAATCAAGTGGTGTTTAGTAGTGGTCTGGATCCATTACAGAGAACAATTGTAGGGTCCCTGTGCCAGACCATGAAAGTGCACTTAAGTTAGGTGTAGGGGTTTTCTCTCAATTAGAAAACTAGCAATTCGTTACTACATGTACTAGAATAATTAATTGTCAACAAATGGTTGGATGACTGAAACCTAGGAAATATATTAATACTATTTTAGATCTAAATTAACGACCCATAAGTGACCAATAAAGTATTAAATTATAAAGGTAAGTTAGGAAGCTGTTTGAAACTAATATATTTAGAAATGCCAATAATTTTTGGTAGTGGCTACATGCAATATCAAATGAACAGCTAGTAACAAGTCAGGTTGCAAATAGATAGAACACTTTTACAAAATAGAGTTTAAGTCGAATTGTGCCATGTGTTGAGTGTACACTGAGCTAGAATAGGGTACACATAAACTGTATCAATTGAGCTAAGATGTGGCACTCAACCAAATGGAGGAAGTGGAGAAACTGGATGTGGAGATCAGATTTGGGCAGATGCCCATCACCAATCATTGGATAGATTACCACATGGCTTCGTCATCTAAATAGTGAAAGGTTATTTCTAGCTTACTTAAGTTAACAGAAAAAACAAGTCAAGCAGTATGCAACAAGTAAATCCTTACCCACAGAAACACAACTAATGTCATACAGTAACAATAGATATATAGTGACAATGCCTGGTAGAGGATATTACATTAGAATTAAACTGCAATCAACTTGAGAAGGAGAAGCACGCCATAATTCTTCAATTCCATTCACTCAAAACAAAAACAGTGAGCTTCAAAAAGAAATCAAAACTGCAAATCACAAACAATTTAAATTATTAGTCTAACACTAAACTAAGTGAACAAGTTGATGAATGTAAGGTACAAAACATTCAAGTGAACTGACAACTCATTTTACAGGAAGCAGAAAATAACACATTACACAAAGATATACAGGAGACAAAAGCTCGGATTACTAACTTACAGGTATATTAGGAGAAGATGGCTTCATCCACTCCTAAGATTGCTAAAATACAAGATCCAATTATTCAAAACATAGGACATTGTGTAAATAATTCCCATATCATCATTAAAAACCAGTTCTCTTAATCAACTCTGATTACAATTGATGATAACTCACCAAAAAGGGCTCATGCCCCTGATCACGAATTTTATAATCAAATAATATTAGATTTACATGACAAACTATATTTTATTAATAATAAATTCAGGACTATGGAAAGCCTTCTCTTATGAACAAAGCTTTATTGTACAACAAGTGTGTCAAGACCACACATAATTTAAAACTCACTACAATGATTAAATCAGACTACCAGCAGTTGATACAAAATTTCCATGATCATTTCCATGCCACCACAGAGTGTAACTAATATAAGATCATTTTAAATACCACAGCATACAAAGCTAATGATGATGTTGAAAAGTATATTCTTCAAATTAAACAACTCTGTAGATTGAGCAGAACATTGTCAGAATACTCATTGCATGATCATTCACATATATCACTATGGAATCCCACTATCCATCCATTGTCAATGAGAACAAAAATGCAGCCCAGAAGACAAGTTGTCTACATTTATTAAAAAGGCTGTTGAAGCCAAACTGCAAATAAATAATTACACTAAAATACCCAACCAAATTAAGTTTGAAAGCATCCAATTTCACCATTATAATGCTGTATTCCAGCCATACACACACAATCTTAGTAACAACAACCTTGAATAAAAATACCATACCCATAACAATAAACAGGATTGTCATTCAGGTAACTGTAGATACTGGTACATGTGTTTTTATAATTGCAGACACATGCACTAATCAAATCAGCATTACAAGAGATATGATTGAAACACAACAATTCTTTAATACATGCTTCAGGCAATTACCTCAATACTAATGGTTTGATCAAGTCTTTCACAATACACTTATTGTAGATATGACGAATCACACATTGCCTTATGAACTAATCCTTGATAAAGACTTTCTAGAAAAGTATTACTGCATCATTAACTTTCAAGACAAAACTCTAACAATTGATCAAAAAATTCAAAATTACTATGCATCTATAAATCAATTGATAACTCTCTTTCCAGTTGAAATGACTAAAATCCAACATTTCAGCTGGCGTTTCATTACTCTTGAATCCAAAAACCCAATCAGTTCCAATATTGTAATTGACAACCAACAAAGTTTAAATTCCAAAAAAGTTGTACTTCTTGCTTCCATATTAAAAGCCACAATAATAAGGTTACCACTGCCATTTTAAATAAAAGTAGAAACTTAAAAAAATAACACCATCAAATATAAATATTTTTGCATTTCCAATTGTTAAAGTTGTACAAACCAAAACAAAACCAATATCATCATTAGAAATATCAAATTATTTTCTTTAAACAAGCAGTACTCTGTCAAGATATTGAAGTCATTTTAGCCCCTCCATTAAAGCTATGCTCACCCCTGCATTTGCCTCTGCCTTTTCCCAATTTTCTATGAAGTCATCCATAAATGCAAAACATGTGTCATTAGTAATCCCACACACTTTCCATTGCAGTGCACTAAATTTCAGAAAATTACATCACCCTCACCAAATGAAATAGTCCACATTGACATTCAACAACAACAAACAATAACATCAACAATTTTACACAACTGGATATTACATTTCAGTCCAATGTCCACCATAGTAATAGATCATGCGACACAATTCAAAGGTTCATTGACACAAGAGCTAAATAAAACACTAATAAAACTCATTCACACAGTGTCTGCCCACATCAGTGTATAACACTGGAAATCTGCATTGCCTTACATTGAGTATTTCTATAGTACATCAGTTCATCCTACCAGAGGTATCACACCATTTAAGCCAACTCTTGGCCATGAAGCTTTAATGCCACTAAGTATACTTTAACATAATCAACATAATATCATGTGGGGTAAAGGTGAGAGAATGAGTGGAAAGAACTAAGACTCAAGTAAAATAACTATTAAATGTAAAACACATGATTATTATTAATGATATTATTTGTAAAAATATAAAAGCAGAATTTTTATATTGATTTGCTTGGCAGTACATTTGGCAAATGGAAAAAGAATGAAAAGTAAACACTAATTAATGCTGATATGCATAAAACAGCAGACAAAGAAATTAGAGGGAAAATTAGTAAATACACAACAAAATCAATTAGACAGGTACTAGCCAAGTGTTTGATTGTTTAATATTACTAAGTATAAAAAGAGTGCAGTTGATATATTTGATGATGAATGAAATTTATTGGATTTACTTCTTTAATTTTGTCAGGTTATTTTATTAAATTAAATGGAAAGCTAAACTGTAAAAGCACTAGAGTAATCTGTACCGTGGTCCCCAACTGCATTTAATGGAAGTCTGGACTGGCAAGCACATACAGCCTTTCAAAAGTGCAGTTCAGCTGGTACTTGTTGTTTACTTGATGTGCTTTTAGGTTAGGTGCAGGAATAGGGAGTTTTATTCATTATAGCTTTCCTATCAGTCGTTATTCAACAAGTAGTATTATTATTATTATGATTATTCAGGTTAACCCTCATGATAGAGGCAATGTTTATTAGATCTCATTTTTCTTGGTTATTAGATTGATTGCCTATTAGTAAATTCTCTGACATCAGACTAACTTACAGTATTTATTTCTTGCAGACTGCATTGATTGTTCACATGTATCAAGGGCTTACATGTACTTTTATATCTGTAGGGTTATTATATGTAAGGAAATATAATAAGCTGAAGCACCCAGGTTGCATTACTGCCTTCTTATATTTTAACCACAATAATAACAAGAACAATCAATGTACTAAATTGTTAACAAATTACACACACATGTTCACTGAGGTACCACTTCCATGCACTGATTCTACCTTTGGTAATTCCGTTGATGTCATCCAAGTGACTGGATTAAATCACAAAGACCAATTATCCTCTCATGTATTGCTTCAGGTCGGGTTTATACCCATTGCACCATCTGTCACTCTCAATCTAAATATACCATAGTTATCTGAGGCATTAAGTGTGTAGCTAATGCTACATTAATTAAGTTAAACAGTTAACTATTAAATACAAAGAGAGAGAGAGGGGTTGGAGTTTGTCATACATTGAATAGTGAATCAACTGGAATTTTGTTGAGCAAAAGCCTAAATTAAGTTTAAATTGATGTTGGCAAGATTCTACAATACTATGTAAAAAATACAACACAATAGCTACAAATGATTACATAAAAAATCTACTAAAAGACCTACAAAATATATATGAAACTATTTGTATTTCACCAAGAAAAGTGCAGTTCATCAAAAATGAAACTAAAACAAAAAGCTCTATGGCCAGCAACACAAAGTCAGCAACAAATTGTATTCATTTAAACCAATTCAAATATCCATTGAAAAGAAAACATGCAAATTAGCTACACATTGGACTGGTCTTCATACAATAACTAAAGTACTAAAACATAATAATTATGTTCTAGACAATGGAAGAACACGCAATTTCCAATCTTTAAAATGGACTATTAAATATATAGAAAACACTACAATAGATAAACACAAAAAATTTAAAATCATTACCAAAAACAATGACACATACCTTGATATGTCTGAGCTAGAGAGCATTCCTGAGTCATATTTTGATAGTTCTATGACATATCCTAAGGTTGTCTTAAAACCATAACCTACTATGCCTCCCACAGGGTGCACACTGTTAACACAAGCAGTTCTGAAGTTTGGAGCCAAGAACATTGAGCAGCCATCCCTTTGCAAATGGAGTGAATAACCACACTGTAATAGAAGTCCACATTCATATATGGTGGACTAGTTGGATACCCATAGAAACTACAATCCTATTATGGGAGCAATGACTCAATCATGACCAATCAACTATGTTGACGGACGTGTTGAGCCCCTCCTGCTCTCCATGACAAAATTTGGAGAGCAGAGCAAGTTCAAGGGGTCATTCAACCTCTATTATATATCTTGGCATGACTTGAATAGCATAGTAATAGAGGGGTCCAGTACAGACATTGAAAATTCTACAAAACAAACTTGTCTCTCAAATATACAAGAGTAATCAGTGCTACAAGCACTTGTTCTACCACAATTGAAAAAACATCACTGCTCACAATCCTCCTTTCTTCTACTTCCAGCCAACACTCCAGTTCATGATCTAGATAATGTTTATAAGAACATTGTGCAAGAATCTCTGTGATTGGTAATGAAACACTTCACCTGTATTTCATTACAACTCAGAATGCATGCTATATCAAAGAATCTGAAATTTCTCCTGAAACAAAAACTGAAATAAATAAGAAATTGGATAAACCACATCACTCTATTAGTTTCCTACTATGCATTTTAATTGATGCTGAAAAATGCCCAGCTGTAAATACTCTCATTTACTATTCCACTCTATGAATAAAGACCTCAACTTCTCTTACTTCCAAAGTATGGTAAATACTTGTTTCAATAATGAATTTAGACTTACAAATTTACATAAACTTATTATCTAAAAGAATCATTTGTTTTTACAATCACAAATTAATATGTTGCTGGAAAATATTTTAATTATTTACTTTATCAATAAAGAAAAGTTATCTGAAACTAAGTTACTGATAAACTTTCACTAGCTTACTGATTAGCTAACTTTCAAAAGATTAGACTTGTTAATATTCTTATTGATTTGGGTAATAGTGCTTAACATGGATCAGAACTGTACAGACTAGAATTGAGCATAGATAAGTCTTTTATTCTTAAACACCACCAATTCAGCATTTTAGGATTACACAATTTTCACAATTGAAATGCTGCTTTAATACATATAGAATTGTTTCTATTCAGAATTTTTCCCTACCATCTTTTAAAGGTAGATAAACACATTGCAGTTGAAGTTCTTCTACAAGCCCAATCATATGAACTAATTGCAGAAGAGTGTGCTACTAAAAGTATAACAAATATTCATGTTTCATTTTCATATTCACAATCAGTAAATACACTAAATGAAGTCAACAACATTTGGGAGTCCATCAAAGCCAATAGACCAACTCCTAACATTTGGCCTGTCATTTTGATTCCATCTCCATCACAAACATCTGACATTTACATTGCACATTACAAAAAGCAATTGGGAAAAGTAAATTCCATGAGATTGCAGTTGTTCTCTGCTAAATTCAAACATTGGCTTTTATTTGGTACTTCACTAATAATGTCACCAGGCATGAAAAATACAAAATTAACAACTACATTCAAAAAATCCTTTAGGCACACTTCCTATCTCTTTGATTGGCAACAGGTTAGCTATTGCATCTCATGATGTGCACATAGTTTCTTATAAATTATGAAAATTTAAGTGGGGAGCCACTAGCAAAACAAAATATGTGACATTTTGTGATAAATTCACAATATATCTACAACAGAGAATACCTCATACCACCACAGATTAATATGAAAAATCAAAATGCTGTTTACTTGTTATAAAAAATGAAATCCTTTACAATTTCATAACCAACACTGTCTGGAATGCTCCTACAACCATATATCAACAACTATAAATTATAAAAGAGATGGTTGAGACTGAATACCTATGAAAATTATTGAATTGCAAAAACAATCAGCAGACTTTCAAACACAGCTATTGTTGACACCTCATCATCAACAACAAGTTGATTCAAACAACATGGAGAAATTAGGCATAGACATTAGCCCCAAAAAATTAAACTGGATAAAAACTGGTCTTACAAATTACCTCACAAGAGTTATGGTCACTGAACCAGCAGAATCTACAATTGTTCTACATCAGTTCCCTTTATTGAAGGAAACAGACTCACTAGCTCTAATGAAAATTCTATTTATAGAAAGTTAGTCTAAGAACCAAATAGCAACATTACTTAAATCACAATTGGCACTCAACATCAAATGTACAACATCAAAACTTTGCACATCTGAAGAAAATGTATCAAAATTTTGCAGTCATTTGCTTTATGATTCCCTATGGGAGCATATAGTTCTCAGACAAGTGAACTATCCTGTAACCATAGATATTGCATGGTTAGAAATAACACCCATGTATCATGCTTCACTTGAAGACTGCCTAGCAATGGAAAAAAATTACTGCATTCTTTCACCTTTGATACATACAGCAGTGATACAACCATTGTGGAGATTGAAACATAAAAAAAAGCAGTGAGTTTATATACCAATAACTGATCAAGAGCATTATGTAAACAGCCTTGGCAATCTTATTAAAACTATCAATTTTGATAAGTACAAACAAAGCTAATCAAAACTCATCAAAAAGGTTGATGCCTCTAATTTATATTGTGATATAAATGTCCCACTAGAACATGTTTTCTGCAAGGACAAGCCAATAGCAGAATAAATCGAGTATATTAAGTCTAGTATCTCTAAATAATTTTGTTTTCAGGAATTGAAGACCTCATTCAAGAATCACTACAGTACTATGATATCTCCAAAAGAATTGAAATGATCACAATAATTTGAGCAAATATTTCAGATCCTGAAATGATGACAGAAGAATAGTTACAAATAACATTTCTATTTACTTTGATGAGATTAAAAATAACTCAAATGTGTTAAGCTTTTATAAGTTCTTGTACTCCAACACTACAATAACTCAGAATGATACTCATGCATCCAATGTTGATATAAAGATGCCTTACTTATTGCTCTTACCAGTTTTAGATTGTACTTAAAATTTTACAATTTATTTACATGAAAACTTAACAGTCTCCACAACCCTAAGTTCTACAACTTTGCTGAATGAGTCAGCACTCAACTGGAAGCTCTATGTTATTCAAAATGCTCCATGCAGCATGCAGACATTCTCAGCTGGAATGATCCATGTGCTTTAAATCTAGTTAGGGATGGTCAATCTCTCATTGAGCCAGAAAAATTAGAGCTGGAGGACTAAAATTACAGCCGAGTTGGGAGGGGGCATGTGGCATAAAGACATAAACATTTTTTCATTCTTTATTTTATTGCAATTTCAATATTAATTTTAAGATTATATTTCAATGCTTTGCTGGTAGTATTCTGAATTAAATGTTTACAATCCGATTAGTAAATCAACAGTCCGTTGGTGTTTGTAGTTTTAATCACTTCTTAAAATGTCAATCAAATTGAAACAATCCGCAGTTATTCTTAAAAAATAGATCAAAAAGAGGCGGAGGTTTGATTATCTTAATTCCAAAATTCCTAAAAGCAAAACGTAGAGAAGACTTAGAATCGGATCATCAGTTTTTTGAGACACTATGGATTGAAATTAAACAAGTATCGAACTCATGTAGTAATGAATTACTAAATGTTTGCTATAATCCAAACAAGAATTTTTCATCTGAATTTTGCAATCACAAAATTGATGAAATAGACAGTGCTATTCTGGAGAATAAATTTATTAACATCTTCGGTGATTTCAATATTAATTACTTCAATTATTCTGAATCCGCAAGGATTGATCGCATTTGCAATATTTTCGATTTAAAACTAGTTAATAATACCATTTCGACTAGGCATTCCAATCTACTTGACTATTTTATAACTGATAGTTCTAATAAATATCGAAGTTTTATATTTGAATCATTCAGTGATCATAATGTTTGCGTCTATATTAGTAATTACAAGTTAATTACGAATAAGAAAAAAGTAATATATTCAAGGAACTTTCGTAAATTTAATGAAAATATTTTTATAAGTTTGCTGAAGAACATTCCATTCGAACGCATCTATACATTCAATAACAGCGAAGCCATGCTTAAATTCATAATTTCTGAAATCACTCATGCATTAAATCGCGTAGCCCCGGTAAAACCAAGGTAATTAACACCAAATCAGGTCCCGCGGTTAATCAACCGCGTGACTCCGACTTAATTAAGCGGCAGGTTGCTCGTCGCCATTAAGAATCGGCTGTTTGAGATTGCAAAATCCGACCCAATTAAAATTAATTGGACAAACTATGATAACGCCAAGAAATTTATCACAAGATACCGCAAATCCGCTTTTGAGTCTAGGACTAGACTATACTTTAAACAGCTGGATAAATCTAGCCAGAAATGGAATTTTTTGAATAACTGTATTGGAAAAACTAAAGGCTTATCTGTGAACGTTGAAGAAATTAAGTACAATAATAAGATATATAAGAATAAAAAAGATATTGAAATTATTTTCAACAAAACTTTTGAAAAATGGGTAAATTTAACTTTGAGTGTGAAACTAACAATAGCCAATCGATAAAAACTGTGAAAAGGGTAAATTCTGAATTTACTTTTAGCTTAATATCATACTATGATTTGAAACAAGCGGTAAAAAAATCTTGATAGTAATAAATCGTGTGGCTCTAGCCATTTGCCATACTGGGTAATTAAAAACTATTTTGACATTTTTGGACAATATCTTCTTGTAGCATTTAATCAATGCATTATCGAGAATAACTTCCCTATTATCTTAAAAAATTCTGATATATCACCTGTTTATAAAAAAAGGAGATCCTTAAAACCCAAACAATTATCGACCCATCAGTATTACACATCTCTTTGTTAAAATCTTTAAGAAGCTCTTAGCTAAACAAATTTATACTTTTCTCAATGACAATAGTATTCTATACGATAACCAATTTGGATTTAGGCCTAAGGATAGTACAACCAATGCAATATTATCTATTACAGAAAAAATGAAATCAAATCTGAATAACAATTTGTCGACATCTATTGCCTTATTAGATCTTAGTTAAGCTTTTAATTCAATGAATTTTAATATTTTAGAAAGCAAATTAGAAAATCAAGGTTTCAGTAAAAGTGCTAAAAACTTCATTATGAATTTTGTAAGTAACCAAAGACAATGGGTAAAAATTAACAATACTTATTCTGATTATATTACTACTAATCTAGGTGTTCCTCAAGGAACAGTATTAGGGCCCATTTTATTCGCACTGTATGTCAATGATATATCAAATACTTTAAAAAACGGAAGGATCTATCAATATGCGGATGATACATGTATATTAAGAGAAGCAAAAAATCCATATGACGCAACCAAACTCTTAACAAAAGATATTGAAAATCTTATTAGGTATTTTAATAGAAACAAGTTAAAAGTTAATTCTGATAAAACACAATTTATTATTTTCACACCAAAGCAATATCAAAAAAATTCTAATATCAAAATTAAAGTTGGAGATAATGAAATTAAGCAAAGTAATTCTATTAATTATCTTGGTGTGGTAATTTATAGAGATTTACGTTTTACTGAATTTTTTTTATCAAAATGTAGGAAAATAACCTCTGGTACACAATTCAAAATCTACGCACTTTTTAAGCAATTATAGCAAAACCAGTGATAGAAATCACAATGTGCATAGTAGTATTAATCGTCCATATTCATTTTCATTTAGAGCTTCTAGATTATGGAATGACTTAAATCTCGAAATAAGAAAGGAATAAAAATTATAAACATTTCAGGAGAAAAATTTAAAAAAAATTGTTATCCAAACAATCACTATTAGGAATATCAAACAAATTAAGTGCATGGACACATTTCATTTGACATTTAAAATTTACGCCCTTAAAAGTAAGTGTGCATATTTTGAAATTTGGAAATATACATGTACATGAATAGTAGTTTCTAGTATTTGTTTGTTTGTTTATTTTAGCAATAAATTTGCTTGACTCATGTATCTCTCTATCTTTTATATCAGGTTAGAATATCAAATATTAAATTGGTAATTTTCACTTCATTGTATGCAAAAGTTAACAACCTTAAATGTAAATTCATATTAGCATTTATTGTAATTGGTAATAATATAAATGTTACATGTAATTTCAGCTAAATTTAATCATATACACTATTTCAATTTTTTTGAAAAAATTAACACATATCTCTTGTTATTATTACAAGTTAGAAATATTGAATAGAAGTAGTAAACCCAATGTTTATTTCATGAAATATATGTTAAATAGTAAAATTAATATTTGTTTAAAATTACAATACAGAATATGCTTACACCTTTATCATGGGTTAGAATATCAAATAGTAGAAAATTCATGATTTTCACAAAATACATGTTAAAAGTTGGTAAAAAATGGCCTTTGCTTTAATTACAAAAAACAAAAATACACTTTCTGCATTTATTACTAGTTACAATATCAAAATAGTAAATTCATGATTTTGCAAAATACATGTCAAACAGTAAAATTGTCATTTGCTTAAACTACAAAAACAAAATATATATTTTGCGTTTATTTCAAGTTACACTATCAAAATAGTAAATTCGTGAAAAATGTGTGTCAAACTTATTACAATATCAAAATAGGAGTCATTGTAAGCTCACAAAAATATTTGTCAAACAGCAAAATTTATCACTTGCTTAAAATACAAAACAAAAATGGAGAAAATGTAATTAATAGAAGTATTATTATTATTAACCACACAATTTAAACAAAAATAGAAACTTAGCCATGAAATCATGGTTTAGTCCATATGAATGAAAACACTGGTTTGTGAAAAAAAACAATATTAGTAGTTGAAAATATAAATTTCTGTTTTTTAAATTGATATTTATCATCATTATTATTTTAAAAAATATTAAAATGCAAACATTAAAACATTGGCAACAAAATTATTATTTTTGAAAATGAGGAGGAGAATGAAAGTGTTTGTAAGCATTTTATTCTAACACCAAACATTTTACCAAAATTTGTATTGCTATGCAATTAATGAGGTTTATATTGATTACAAAATTATTTATCATTCTCTTTCTTTTTGAATGGTTGCTTGATAGTCATGACAACATGTATAAAATCTAATGTTTTTTTTGAACTATGTGGGAACATGTACAACAGCATTTACTATATTAAGGTACTATTAATTTTAGTGGATGGCAAAATATAAATTATTATAGTACGCCAATTAAAGGAGAATTTTGATTGTTTACCAGGACATATACAGAAAGCTTTCAATTGGTATGAACATAATTTCCATAATGTAGGTTTTACAGAAGGCAACCTAACAAATGAACAAATGATTACTTTTATTGAATCTCTGAATTTGGCATGTAGAAAAGAAACTATGTTTTGGGCATGTGATAGAATGAACTGCAAGTTTTTAAGTTGATTAATCTCTCAGCCTGTGGAAAATTTACTTGATCATGGTTAACAGTATCCACAAATTATGGGAAATTCTACAGAATGTATAAAGGAGTATTTGAGGTATATTATTATCACCATTTACTAATAATAATCAATGTAAATTTAAAAAGTTTGTTCTAAAACCATTGTAACTAATAATAATTAATGATTTTACTAGCATTATTTTTTATAAACTGGTACATGTAGAAGAGATAGAGAAAACAAAACTATATTTCTATTTTACTAAATTCTAATACAATATGATTTACAATACATTTAGTCTCAATTTCCATGTCATTGTTGTGGAATAGTTTTTTTATATATTAGAGTCCTGTAATTCTCACCTGATGCATTGACATAGCATTTAGGTAGAAAATAGTAAAAACCATTGTTGAGTCTTATCTTTACTGCAACACCATATCTTGTCTTCAACTGAACAATGTTCTTGATTGTTAGCAATAGTTTTTTTGGTAGTTCACTAGCAGGACTGGTATTTGAAAAAATACAGGTTGATGGTTGGGAATTAATATTGTTTAAGCATTGTAAAACATTATCATTCTTGCTCATGTTGAGAAGACAATTGCATTATTATTGATTACAGGAAGTCCTCACTTGTGTTGAGTCTTGCATTTTTCTTTTTAGGCACAGGCAGATGGGAGATCATCCCCTGTGTTAGTGGATTATAACCATACAATGGTGGTGGGGTTTTGCATAGATCATCAAATAGGCTGCCCAATGAGCCAGATGCTAGTGTTTCAACAGCTATTTGTCAGTAAGAATAAGAAGGTCAAGTTTGCATAGAAGAAAAATAATGATTTTATCTGATGAAATTAGGTTAATTAATAGATTAACCAGCCAATGGAAATACATGGGAAATTATGGAAAATATTCATTGGTTGGAAAAAACAAGATACAATAAACGTGTTAACAATGTATATTAACAAAAACATGTAATGTTAGAAATGTGTTAAACATTGTACACTGTAAACAGTCAAACCATCAGGAATTTTTATGGATAAATTAGCAAGCAATGCATTATCACAAATGCAATGTAAACCCAATGTATTATACAAAAACATGTGTAAACAGGCATAGCATGTTATTGTAGAATCATGGGCTGGGAACTCTAATTACACTAAAGAACTCATTGTCACAGCAGAAGGTTGCAGAAGTGACCTTATTGTAACAGCCCTGATTCCATTAAATTAACATATAGAAATTTTAGAATAAACATCAGTAATTCATCCAAGTAACTAGTACTGTTTTAGGTAAACTCTAAGATGACCAATTTGTATGGCTTGCAGCCAAAGTGCTGTCCATAAAGAGAAGTGCTTAATTTGAGTGATAAGTGCTACCCTAATTGTCTCAACATTTATTATCTATCTCACTACTAAAGTAAACAACTCATTTGTTTTATTATCTCTCAGCTCACTAAATATTAGCATGTAGTTGCCATGCATTTGTGTTAACCAATGGTATAATAAAACCAAATCAATTTGGTTTTAGACAAGGGCTAGGCACTATTGATGCTTTACTAGAGTTTACAGAAAATACACGTTATTTCCTCAACAATAACATATGTAGCAGTGTTGCTTTGCTCGACCTTAGTAAGGCGTTTGATAGTCTTGATTACAAAATTCTAGATGTAAAATTGGAAAACTATGGATTTAGTGCTCCATCAAGAATGTTTTTGAACAGCTTCGTTAACAATAGACAGCAACGTGTGCGGATTGATAATGTTTATAGTGAGTACTTAGCAACTAACAAAGGGGTTCCACAGGGTACAGTGCTTGGTCCTCTTCTTTTCAACTTGTACATAAACGATTTGTCAACATATATTGATGATGCAGAACTAATTCAATATGCAGACGACATTTGCGCCATAAATAGACATGTGAGCCCAATAATAGCCACAAGAAATTTGCAGAACACTTTTACCAAAATCTGTAGTTACCTTAACCAAAACATGCTAACAGTGAATACGCAAAAAACTCAGTTCATCATCTTCGCTCCAAGTGGATCAGAAGCAATAGCTAAAG
>CABFPE010000104.1:385651-402699 GCA_900660155.1 Hofstenia miamia
ATATATATATATAGATAAAATATTCAAAATCAATAAATTAGCGCAATTACTTAGAAAGGGCACTATTTTTAGATATACAGACTCCATGCATGTAATTGATTGGAAATGCCCAATAACGATTGTTTTTTCAATAAGAAATCCTTAATTTTTTTCTTAAAATGCTTATAATTTGGTTCTAGATTATTCCACAATGCGCAGAAAATCAATGTAAAGGAGTCCTGTGTGTTAATTTTACTGAAAATTTTAATTGTTCTTTGATTTAGCTGAATATATTGTTGTAGAAAATATAGAGAATTGCATTCATTTATTAACATATGAGTTAAACACAAAGATTGATACTGAATAGAATAAAGTGGAGATGATCGAAGATCATTTATTGATGTAGCATCATCCAAATGAAATCAGAAATAAGCTGCAAACGTTGCAAGAAGAGACTAAGATCGAAAAGAAGTTGATTAAAATTATTGTAATTAAATCAATTGCTATTATTTCAGATTAATTTGTAAAATGCAACTAAGAAAACAACATGTGTCAAAAAAGAGATAATTGTGTCTGTCAATAAAAATACTTTTGACTAAACGATGCTTACATTATTTTTAGCCGCCATCTTGGCAGAAGTTTAAATTTGAATTGACAGGTACTTCTTCTGGAATTACTATAAATAGATTAGAAAACATTGTAAGAATTTGATAAAGAATTTTACTTAGAATTCTTAATTTTCATCTTATTAACGGTTTGATTATTTAATACGATGTCGAGCTAATCGAGTGGTGCTTAGTATTGGTCTGGATACATCACAGGGAATGATTCTAGGGTCTCTGTGCCAGATCACGAAAGTGCACATAGGTTAGGTGTAGGGGTTTTCTCTCGATTAGCTGACTATCATTTCTCTTCTACATGTATTAGATAATTAATTGTCAACAAACGGGATTAACGAACATTAGGAATTATCTTAATATTGTTTTAGATCTAAATTAATGACTTATAATTGACCGATAAAGTGACCGTACATGTAGTAAATTATAAATGTAGGTTAGGAAGTTGTTCGAACAAATTATATTTAAATAAGCCAATATATTTCGGTAATGGCTACATGTAATATTTAACGAACAACTAGTAACAGTTCAGGTTGCAAGTAGATATAACACTTTCACACAATAGAGTTTAAGTCGAGTTATGTCGTGTCTTGAGTAAGCACTGAGCTAATGTAGGGTATACATAAGCTATCTTGACTGAGCTGAGAAGTGGCACTCAAGCATCGGATGGAATGGTGAAATTGGATGTGGAGATCCGCTTTGGGCAGATGCCCACAAAGAGATCATTACGGAGGTTACTGCATGGCTTTGACACCTAAAAAATGAGCAGTTAATCCCATGTTAAATAAGTTAACAGAAGAAACTAGTCAAGCAGTAACAAGTAAATCCTTAGCCGCAATAACACAGCTAACGTTAGGCCTATAAAGTAACAGTAGATAAACAGTGGTAGAGGATATTACAAGATTCATTATGTCTTCTTCTGCAAATAAACATTAATTTTAATCTGGTTGCGACTATGATGTCTACATGTACTCGCGCCAAAAATAACTAATCAAAAAGCATTTCCCCTTTCACAATTCAATATTGACAAAATACTCACAAAAAGAACGAATTTTATTTTTGTAGTCCCGGACCTTTTCAAGCAAAAAATTATGTCCCGGTCCCGTCCCGGCCCGTCAAATGTCCCATCCCGTTTCCATCTCTGGGTGTGCTATTTACACACCTCACTGATTAAATATATACAAAGAGACTTACTTTTACTGACACATCAGAATTAATTAAATACTCGGATTATACATGTATAACTGGAGACATTTTAACATTGACAAGGGAAAAGAATGAATATAATTTTGAGAAAAATATTAATGATGTCATACTATTGTCAAAAACAAACAACCTGATAATTAATGAAGCAAAATCAACGGTATTGCTATCAAGAATTTAAGAATGACACCTTTATTAAATAATTCCATTAAATGCGATGACCTTGAACTTCAGGTAAATACCGTAGTAAAGTATCTGGGTATTAAAATAAATAAGGATTTGAATAGGAATGTTCAAGTGGATTACCTTGTTTGTATAAGGAATTTAATTCCGTGTTATCAATGTCTTTCTTTATTGAAATTATACCAACCCATAAACAATGGATGATTATTAAAACATACATTAAACCAATATACACATATGCTGCTGTGGTGTGGGTACCAGGAATTTCGGAAAACAACAGAAAATCATTGTGAAAACCGATCACATTGTTTTCTAAACTGTCTACCTTTAGTAAAAACGAGCTTATTGATAGCATTAACAGTACATTCAAAGACACATTTAAACAATACTCATGGAAAATTTATAATGAGAATAATCATCCTATACATGAAAGAATGAAGTTCTCTAAACATAATACTCGGACTAAAGTTATTCTAGGGAGCAAAACCTTTCTACCAGCAGCACATAAATATATTAATAATGGAACTCTCCCCCGGTTCCTATAGTAATTTAGAATCACTGTGCTGAGACTAGAGAGAACTATGACAGAGGACTTAATGTCAACGCAGAAGGTCGCCGAGGTGAACATATACTAGAGCAACAGTGATACTAACAGAACTAACAGGTAAGGAAAAACATTGGTAGTTTGTCTTCGTAACTAGTAACTGTTTGGATATCCAAAAGAAAGAAGTACAAACATCCAAGATAACCAATTCCACGGAATCACGCTGAAGCGATGTCCAGAGCTAAAGGTTCAGAAACTTGCTTGTGCGGTGCTTCCATATATGTCTCACAATTTATTATCTAGCCAAATAAAATGTCTCAGCAGTTGTCTTAGATCTCAGCCGATATATAAATAGCATGTAATTGCCATGCATTTGTGCTAGCCAAACGGCATGATTTAATCACAGTGTAATTTATTATTGGGTGCATGTACGTGTTGAATGTCAAAGTTTTAAAGCCTATATGTAACCATATTCGTAGCCTCACGATTTGGGGACGATCATAACAGCTATTTGTCGCAGTGGCGTAGCCAGAAAATGTTGGTGGGGGATGTTATAAAACTATAAGAGATTTTTATTTCAAATGCAAAAAATATTCATAGAGAGAAGTTTAGTCTAGTTTTTCGCCGAGAAAGAAAGTTAATTACATCATCTGGTTCAATTTTTACATCTTTATGAACATACATGAGGGAAAGACTATTTATGCGTTAATCTATCATTGTAGATCTCAAGGGGTTCTTCAAAAATGTCATTGATGAAAAACTTCTTTCAGCAGTGCAGACTATTGCAGGAATTGTAGCTGCTAATTTTGCCATTGGTATTACTCCAGGATATCGTTGTGGAATTACTTCAAGGAGATTCACAATAGTAGTATATTGAGATAAATCAATTGATTGCTAAAATATTATCATAAAAATTTACTTTAAAATAAAAAATGTTTATTACATTTAACGCAAATTATATTTATAAATGAAATTTAGCATAGTTTTGTATAGAAGTAATGTACACTCACCTTAAAATTTTGAAGCTGATACAATAATTCTTTACTCTCAGTAAATAACGTGCCATAGCCATTGAAAAAGTTGAAAAAATGCTGACCCTCGGAATCTTTACAAAAAAAAAGATTTAGCAAACTATATCACTTTTCTGTTGCCGAAAATCGTGCATATCTAGGTGATTAACAACTGCATCTAGGTAGGGAAACGAAATTGATAATTTAAGCAATTGATTTGCTTCACCGTAATCCAAATGGTAAATCTAGTTGAACATTTGCAGTTTGGGAAAGTTTAGAAGTCTCCTCTAAAACATTGAAAGTTCCACCAGTCCAAGAACTAACATCGTTTCTCTAACTTACAAGTGTTTGTTTAATATTCTCCACTAGCTTCACAACCTCTAGAAAACATATTTCCTTAGCCTGCAAAAGTTCAGAAAGTGGTCTTGTCAAGCACATTACTTTTTTTGCCTCTGTCAAGGACACTAAGGAAGTCGACGAAATCATAGCAGTGTAAAAGCTTAAGGCTTTATCTTTTGCTTTTCTGTCACATAATTCATTATTGTGTTCCTTAGCTTTGTCAACTATTACCATCAGTTTATATCAGACCTTGCAAAGAAGACAGCAATGTTGAGAGGCAAGGAGAAATTTGAGTTGACATGGGAAGCGCAACACGAATTCCAAGCAATTAAGAAGGAATTTAAAAATATCACTTCTCTCAACTGCCCAGATTACACTAAGGAATATATTTTAGATTGTGATGCCTCTACGTGGCAATTGGAGATTGCTTAAACCAATCAGATGACGAGAATCAAGAAGTTCCCATCCAGTTGTTTTCTAGGAAGCTGAAGCAACCAGAAGTGAACTAGAAATGCTGGTAGAAGCTATTAGAAAGTTTAAATACTTTTTGCTGCAGAGAACTTTTACAGTCCGTAATGATAACATTGCGTTAGCCTGGGTAATGAAGTTTTCAGGTGACAAATCCTCCATCATTGCTAGATGGATTGAGTTTCTATTGGAATTTTCGTTTAAAATTGAACACCGCTCAGGCAAGAAACACGTGGACGCAATCTATGCATGGGGATGCTGCAGTATAAAAGGGATGCAAACTAGGAACCCAGTACTCAAGTACCATTCATGTTTATTCCTAAAAATACTTACAATCAATTGCCAGAAATTAACGTTAACAAAAACGGGAAATACCTCCATACTGAACATTTGATAGAATGCAATGAGGAAATTACACCACGCAACCTAGTTGAACAACAACTAGCCGACCTGCAACTCTTAAACATCTGCAAGCACTTACAAGATAAGGAACACCCACTCGACAAGACACTACTAGGTTACTTAAACAAGTATAACTGGTGCATTAACAAAGAAAACATTTTATACAACAACTCTCTTAATAGTAAAATCCCGATTCGATTGTATTACAAATGAACTCTAGTCCTCAATATCCACAATAATGAACACACGGGCATATATGCAATGGAGATTAAAGTAAACAAGAACTTTGTTTTGTTGGGAATATGGAAGGTAGTCAAGGATATCATTAACAGCTGTAAAATTTGTCTGATTACCAACATAGAGCACTTTCTGCAACAGCAGACGAAACTACAAAAAAAATTTCCTTGGAGTAATCCAACGAATTAATACACATTGACATCAAGCAACTTAGTAAGGATGATGATGGTTATCAATTTTTAGTTATCATAGTAGAAAATTTCACCAAATACGCAAAATTCCACCTAGTTAAGAAAATTTCAGCTTAATCAGTAGCAACAGCTATCATGCACAAATGGATTTTAATATTTGGCCTGCCCCAATGCATAATAACAGATAGAGGGGCTCAATTTGAAAGTACGGGACGTTATTTACTCCATTTAGACATGAAAAAACGCAGCCAAAAGTCTCATTTTCACCTGATGAATCTGAAGCAACCAGCAAATGCCCCATTCATCACATGCATTGCCAGGACTCATCAGACAAGCAGCATACACAAGTGAAATCAACAACCACATGGAAGCATAAACTATTACACCAACCAGAGCAGGCAATCCCCCTCTTCACAGCTCATTAGATGCATTGAAACCCCCGGGGCTCATTTTTGGGAGTCGACTGGTATGGTGAGTATGTTATCAAGTAAGTGTTTATCCTCAATCTTTGGTCAGGACGTAATTCACCCCCCCTTCATGGCTCACACCAACACCTGCTTCATGGCATAGCAGCACAGATAAGCAAATACAAAGAGGCATTGTACCTATCCTATCTAAATTAATTAGCAATATTGATACTTATGTGCTACCACATGTCATTTATAGTGTAAAACGCCCCAAAGTGAACACAACTATTTTTATCCTACAACAGAACCTTTATAGTTCAACCACACCTACTTTAGGAGCACTGTACACACTGCTATTTCTGACAAATTCACTTTACAACTTGTTAGTAAGTTGATTTTTCAACAAATTTTCAATGAACTTTCAATTAATTTACAATGAACTTATAAGATCTTATAAGTAACAACAATCTAACAGCACTGTAACTACTTGAGATGCCCTGCTTGGAAATGCTGGGAGCTGAAAACTCAAATAAAATGGATTCAACACAGCACTTTAACCCCATGTACATGCTTTCATACAACAGTCATGAGCTTGAGACAATGCTAGAGCATTGGCCAGAATTAAAGATAAACAAAACAATTGAAGAGGATTGGGCAGCAATTAAGATTGAAGCGCCCTCACAAAGATGCCACCCCGACGTCGAGACACTGCTCAAAAGATTAACCCTCAGCCTACGGGTGAAGGATGCTCATGACTACAAGGCGGAGCTTTTTAATGACAAGTATGCCTTAGAGTGTTGAGATAAATGTGCACTATGGATCCTCTCTGTAATTTTAACAAACTGACGACTTACTTAAGCAGTGGAAAAATCAACAAATGATTATCTTAAACAGTAGAATCATGTGTGTGAATGGAAGAACTCAAGTTAACAGCAGTAATGCTGTGTGTTGACAGAGTCATTTATGGAACAAGATCTGACAAAGTACAAAAACGCCAAGCAGAAAGACTTGGACACCTTAGATTAAAAGAGGCCACCTAGAGTCAGATCACCAGACCAGCTAAACTTCCAGCTACCAATGGAAAGGCAAAGTTAATTCCCGACATTATTAACAGTAAGTTTCTACTCTGCAGACCACTGCAAACTTACACAGCACCACTAATCCACTCTGTTAAGATGAACTCCAAGAGATACGTCACAATAATGACAGGCAAACTACTGAGTTTTCCAAGTCCACTGAGCACACAAAAAACAAAGAAAAACTAACACTTAATGAGCAAACACAACACTTGTGCATTGACAAGCAACTCGAGACACTAGAGCTTTACACTAAGAGTAAGCCATTTTACTAACAGCAGAAAAAATTTAAGGAAACACTAATCATATGAATATTTACTTGCTTACTATTTTTGCTGGAGCGTATGATGTACAGTGGCTGAACCTAGTTAGTAAACATTTTCAATACTATCATGTTTCTAAATGTGTAAAAAAGTAACAATGTACAAGATAGGAGTCCCGAACCCAGAGATGATATCTGAACAGCTTATGCTGGATAATATTTCATTTTTCTACAAGGAACTCTCACAGGTTTCTTTGTGCAACATGCGGAATTTTTTCTACCTGGACTACAAGATAGATGAGCAGAAGGTCCATTCATCAAGTTATGATGCCATTATGACACTAGCAATGGCTCTGAAGGGCCAGCATTTTTATGCTAAATATCACAAGTTGTTCATGCAAAAAATCAACGAGCAATATACTTTCAACAAAAAGATAAAAATCTCAACACTTTTGTCTTGCATGAGCCAGATTTCCAATGAGATAGAGAGATGCTTATCTATTATCTGTCAGAGCCATTTTGCAATAACTGCATGGGAAGATAGTAATTCCAGCGACATTATCATTGAAGCCATTCGTCTTCTACTCTTAAAGATGCAAAAGCTTTCATCCATTTACGGCTTAGGGGGGGATCAGGACAAAAAGAAGGCAAAGATTTGTCAAAGAGGCAAAATATGGCGCTTATTTTCTGTTATTTATTTTATTTTAGGGGCAAAATGCATTCATTTTCATTCATTATTTAGTTCATGATATTTATTCAATTTATGACCTTATTCTTATTTTTCTAGTTATTAGTGTAATTCTTTTTCATTAGTCATCAGGTCGTTGACATGGATTGTCTGAAAATTTGGCAAGTATGTAAACACCTGTTAGAAATTGTATTAAAGGTGATTATTACTTATATTATATTGTTAGATTAATAAATCCCAAATTAAGTTTACTTGTTGGTAGTGTATTTTAATCTATTTCACCTTCAAACATTTTTTATTTCTATCAAAGGCTAACTACACTTTATTTATTACTTGATTTTCTTTTCACTTATTTTATTTTGTTTTGTCAATAATGTTTACTTTTATTTTAATTTTTCTTTTCATTAGTAGATATTAGGAAATTTATGTCAAGCTAAATTAGGAATAATCAGCAGTAAATAAGACATGGCTCCAAGCAAAGAGTTGATTATGAATGGTGATTGCAGAATGCATTGATGACAACTTGTTACAAAACTATTTCTTTAGCCTAAATTAAATGAGCTCTCATTACAATTTAATGATTAATTACTAATCTGCCCACAAGGGAACTATCTTTTCTTCTGTGGAATTAGGTGTTCAACTATGCTTGACATCCAACATTAAGCATCACTTGATTCTACATTATCTATTGGCACTCTCAAATCATGATTCTGTGTTAGAAAAATCACTAGCAGCCAGGCATTGCCATGGGAATAAATGTATGCAAAGAAGGTCCACAAAATAACCGTTCCTTATAGTTTTTCCTGTCTTGTGTTTGATAGGAGAGGCTGATGTCAGTAAACAAGCACTCTACAGATCTGTGGTAGTGATAAGAGTGACTTTTTATATCAATGACAGGCCACCCATTGTTTGGATTTTTATTCATTTGTATGCTGGACCAAACCTCTGCAATTTCATCAATGGTGGTGCTGCTTTGGGAAAATGAGAAAATAACCCTGAGATCAGGGAGTCACATTAGGTGGGGCATCAACGGATCAATTGTCTCCAGCATCTGTGCTTGCAGTACAGTGTCAAGGAGCAGTATTTAATCAATTGCAAGACAATGGGTTGGTATCCTTTTACACAACAGTAAATGGGTATAAATGAGTTGTGCTATTGAAATTATTAGGGCATGATACATACTAAGCTCCCAGTAGTCATGTCAGTACAGGACATCAGATTTTCCATCCAAAAGTGTAAGTTTTTGACATTGTCAGGTATCTCATCTTCATATTAGGTTCTGATCACAATTACTAATCTAATTTTTTCAGCTTTCACAATGCAAAATAGATTATCAACAAGTTGGGGAAATCAATGTTCACATTTTCAAATTTACTCATGCCCCTCCAGTTGGTCATAAACAAACTTTGATTGGATAAAGTGAAATAATGATCAAACATAGCATGGACTGTGCTCCTCCAATAGTGTCTTCCCATTGCTTCCAGCATTTTTGAATCATAACAGATGATAGAATTTATCTTAGGCCTCTTCTCTTGATCCATAATGAATGGGACTGTGTCAACAGAGGTGTTCAGGGTCTTTGAGTTAAATTTCCATTGTAACTTATTTATTGTTTCTTCAGAGATATTATCCCAGATTGATCTGGTGGATTTTGTGTAGAGATTAAATAGGGGTGGAGTATTTCGTTGCTAAATCTAGATAACTTAGTTTTCCTTTCTTCAGTACTGTGAGACCTAATTGTAGATGGTAGACTTTCAGTACCTAAACAAGAGGATTGAGTCAATATGGGGTCCCTTACATGAATTAATTTATTATTGGAATTATTAGAATTAAAGTTTATATGCTGAGTCACCAACTCCTCCTGAGCAAATGGAGCCATTTGTCCCACTACGCATTGTTGGGAATGGAATGCATTGATTGTCATCTGCTCTCTGGCTCACTGAACCATTTGTTGCTGCAACAAATGCAGAATCTGCTTGGAACCATCTCTGTGTCCCTGTTTTCTATGATAGGCTTCCTTGGGCAGAGAAATTTGTCTCTCACATCCTGCAGAAGCATTATGACCAGCATCACTGCCCATCCTCTGGCGTATCTTTCTTTGGAATGGTGGAGGTGGCAACTCATGTTGTTTCCTTTTTGATTTCATCGTTACTAAACAGAGAAATGAGATTAAGGTCCCAAACATTGGAATCAAATTTACTAATATTTCTAGCCTTATGTTGAGGCATTACTCAAATATTGGGACTATTATTATAATTGTCATAACCAGTGCCAAAATCAACGTCATCAAATTCTTCCTCACTGAACTCTGTGAGGTTGTTGAGCTGCTCATATACATTGATGCCATTATCAATTAATGTAAATTCATTATTGTCATTAATGGTGCCATTCGCTATATTCTTAATGGCTCTTTTGAGCCATTGGAAATGAACTTTCTTCCATTACTTATAAAATACTTGTTATGGTCCAATATCTTTTTGATTGTAAAAGGACCTTGCCAATTGTCTGCAAGTTTCCTCACCTGATTTGTATTGCATTCTTGGGGAAGAAAATACGCAAAAACTTTATCACCTTGTTTTTGGGGTCCACCATATAGCTTCTTATTGAAATTTCACGTCTGTCTCACCACAGACGCATTGGTGTGGTGACATACTGTTAGATGCACCTCGTGCATGTTGTCCATTAATCTCCTTATGTATCCATCCATTGTTTTTTCATGGTATTTTGGGTGCATCATTGAGAGAGCAGTTGTCTCCTCCTGGCCAAACATAGCTTTGAAGGGACTTATCTTGGAGGTAGAATGTACTGAAGTATTGTAAAAGAACTCCATCATTTCAATAACACACCTCCAGTTCTTTCCTGCAGCTCAAGACAGTGTGATTCTAATTAGCTTGACTAATGTTTTATTTAACCTCTCCACTAGCCCATTGGATTGGGAGTGGTATGCCATTGTGAATTCGTGCAAAATCTCCAGTTTTCTCATCAAAACTTCAATGAGGGTACACTCAAATTGAGGTCCACGATCTGTTACTAGCTTCTTCATTGGACCCAGCTTTAAGATCTATTCCTTAATGATTTTCTTGCTGATGACTTTGGTGGTTGTACTGTTGAGCAGAATTATTCTGGCGTATTTCATAAATTGATCTATTAAGACTAACAGGTATCCATCATCATCTCTTGACAGTTGTTCGAAGTCCATATGCACAAACTTGTTAGTGAATTCTGCAGGACAGGTTTCTAATTCAGCCCTCTGTTCAGGAAAATGGAAATTAGATTGCATTAAACAGTTCTTGCACTTGTTGATGACATCAATTACAGCAGCTCACACAGCAATGGTGATATAGCAAGCATTAAACATATTTTCAGTTTAAATAATGTTGAGGTGTCCACACTCATGTACTTTCAATACAAGATTTCACTGAAAGTATTTGGGGACTGCAAGATGTTTGACAGGGCTTTTTGTGTACAACAAGCCTTCATTGTTGATCTTCAATTGTACTGATGAAAGCATTGGGTTGTGATCAGTCTGAGTGTTGTCAAAGGCTCTTCAATTTTCATCATTATTTCACAAAGGATCTTGTCATGGTGCTGGTACTTAATGATCTCATGAATGTTGATTTCCTCCTTTATCATGATTGATAACACAGGCCTGCCTTGGTGGTCAGCATGAAACAGGACTTGATTCTTCCTCAAATTGGCTTCTTCAAATCTCACTCATAACTAGGCAAGGCCATCCAATAATCGCATTTAAATGAAGGTGACCTACTTTATTGAAAACGAAAAGTTATTTAAATGCTCTATCCAGTGCACAACAATATTTGATTTGTTGCCAGAAAACTTCTTTAGCCAAGCTAACACACTATTATCTGTTCTCACCACAAACACTCTACCAAGAATAAAATAACTGAATTTCTTCAGAGACTCGACTAGGGCAAGCATTTCACATTTTATGCCTTCAGAATTTATTTCTGAAGGTTTTTATTTCAGACTAAAGTACTGTACCAGGCTCTCAACCCTGTCTTTGATTTGACTCAGTACTCTGCTGACAGCCATGGTGTGGGCATCACAATCAATCATGAAAGGCTTCTCATAGTCAGGAGTATTTGAACTAGGAATCTTTTTCAATTCTTGTTTGACGCAGTTGAGCTCCTCTTGCTCTTGCCACGGCCATTGGAACTCAGCATTCTTCTTCAAGAGTCGAGATATATACTTTGTTTTATTGGTTAATTCGGGAATAAACATTCCGTTTTAGTTCAGGAAACCCATCAACCATTTTATATCTTTCCACATTCTTGGTGTTTCAATTTTATCTAGGAAATCTTTTGCGTCATTTTTATTGAACATTTTGCAGTGATGAATTATACATCCAAGGAAGACCACTTGCAGTTGCAAAAGGGAACATTTGTTGCCATCTACCTTCAACCCAGCCAAAAGTAATATACTTCCATTCAAAAAGCCCATAAGGCGAAATGAAAGCAGTTTTTGGGATATCTGATGGTTGCATAGGCACCTGCTAGTAAGCTTTGCACAAAATTGATATTGGCTAGCGTCATATAAAATTTCTTCAATGTGTAGCGGAGGGTATGCGTCTTTCCCCATAATGTCATTTAACTTTCTATAACCAATAAACAGTCAGTATTTCTCACCATGACAGATGAAAAATGTAGGTGCTGCATACAGGCTATTGCTAGCCTGAACTATGCCAATGTCAATAAAATCATACAAGATCTTTTTGTATTCTTCTTTTAAATTCTCTGGCACCATTCTTACTGGGAGACAAATAGGCTTGTCAGTTGTTGTCTCAATAGTGTGTTCTTCACTAACTGCCTGACATATGCCTATTGACCCATAATTGAAGACACTGATGTGCCAGTGCAGAAAGGTGGTGAGAATACTCCTTTATTTTGAGTCCAGATGTTGATGGGAATCAGGTGACACACACGGAATATGCAGTTCTAGCAGCTGCACTTCAAGGTCGTGGATATTGGTAAAAACAGGTACACAAGAATTAGCAATGCTCTCAAGTCGCACAGGTACAGCTATGATGACGATATCAGTATGATCCATACCATTTTTCGTCCAATAGTGACATTTTTGCAATCAATAGTGACATTTTTGCAATCAATAGTGACAATATATTTTAGATATATTTATTTGTTCTTGTATGTATTTATCACTTATGCATGTATGTAAATGTATGTATCTATGCATGTACATGCATGTATTTATTTTTTTATTTGCATTTTTTGTATTTATAACCATATGAGCGACTTAATGTACTGCTATTATACCCAGTAATTATTAATTTCTATTTGATCGAATTCAATAGGTTACTTTATCGAATTAGAAACATTCTATGTAAATAATATGTAAATAATATAAATTTCAACAAACAAAATAAAATGCATATTGGAACAAAGAACGATGTATTCATCAAAAGTAGGCAGCTCTAAGATTCAAGAGGCAATCCTTGTGCACAGTCAGTGACAACAGCGTCTACTTGACGATATAGATTACGAATTTTGTCTAGAGTTAAGTCAGGCATACTTTGCTCAAGAGCATCCTGAAGTATTCCAGCTCGATATGAAATCAGAGAGTTATCTCCAGCACTGGCAAGATCGTGTCGCAGATGAAGATTTCCAAGATGACATTTTATACCAGCTTTCAGGATTGAAAAGCAGCCTTCCACTGGATTGAGTTGCAGAGAGTACACTGTGTTGAATCTTCGTATTTGATGTTGTTGTTGGACGTCATCGAAGTTTGCTTCCTTGATATGAATGGGTGCATTGTCCATGTAAATCACTGCGTCCTCACCGGTCAGCATCAAAGACAACTCCTGCAAGAAGTCTTTGAATTTCTCTTTGATGCTTCCCATATGCGCTTGCTGCAGAACAATTGCACCATTATCATCAACAGCCAAGATGACGTTCAAATTCGTTCCTTTGCTCCTCCTCAGTGGTACAATCACTCTTGACCCAACAGCTGATCTTCCAAACTTTCAAAGACAAAAAAGATTAAAGTTCATTTCATCCAGATGAACCTTGCGTTGTGTTTCTCTTTGGTAGTCAATAGCAAATCTCTTCCTCTTCTCGATGTTCTCTTCTGTATTCCTACTTACAGGCTCATTTCTCACCATATTATAAGTTATTTGTCTGCCATAGAGATGTCAGTAGATCGTAGATTGACTGACATGTTCCAACAGGATGTTTTCAGACAATATTTTGAGTGTCACTGTAGGGTTTTCCTCGATTGTANTTCGTTCCTTTGCTCGTCCTCACTGGTACAATCGCTCTTGACCCGACAGCTGATCTTCCAAACTTTCGAAGACAAAAAAGATTAAAGTTCATTTCATCCAGATGAACCTTGCGTTGTGTTTCTCTTTGGTAGTCAATAGCAAATCTCTTCCTCTTCTCGATGTTCTCTTCTGTATTCCTACTTACAGGCTCATTTCTTACCATATTATAAGTTATTTGTCTGCCATAGAGATGTCAGTAGATCGTAGATTGACTGACATGTTCCAACAGGATGTTTTCAGACAATATTTTGAGTGTCACTGTAGGGTTTTCCTCGATTGTATGAATCACTGTGGACATCATTTCTTCAGTCATTTTTGTCCTCGAACTTCTAGCACCACTCCGTTTACATGCTGTTCTGCGGCCTCTTTTCACTATCCCTATCACTGTCATTCTCTTTACACCCAAATCTGCTGCAAGTTGTACATAATTTCCTCCAGATTCCTCTTTGTCGATTATTGCTTTCCTAATTTCGTCAGTTATCTTTGCATGCATAGCTGAAGTCAGTATAGTAATAACTAGGGCGGATTTTTCACAAAAGATAGTACACTGTACTATTCAAATTTGAAAGTTAGGTTATTTACATTCAAATTTGAAGCATCAAAGAAATTTTTGATCTTAAAATGAGTAATGAGTGAACCTATGATAACCACAAAAATTTTGAAATCAGCCTTCAAAAGTCGTGAATTATCGTTTACATGCATAATCTTTTACTATGCATAAAGTAGCATAAATAGTAATTCATGGGTAAATTGGCATTAAAGACATGTAAGCATTGTACAATGGTTCAAAGTTTTACAAATGCAAACAATATATAGATAAAAATATATTGTCACTATTGACAGCAAAAATGTCACTATTGATAGCAAAAATGTCACTATTGATTGCAAAAATGTCACTATTGATTACAAAAATGTCATTGTTGATTGCAAAAATGTCATTATTGGACGGAAAATGGTATAGTGAACATGAGGCATAGAACTATTCAAAACTGTTACACAAGTCTTTTTTTTCGCCACATGGCAAAGGTCAGGTGAGAAGCAGACTCCTTTTCAGTGCCCCCCATACTGGCCGGCTATCATGACGTCCCCATTATATTACTCTTTGGCTAGGATGTTCACTCACTGCCATAATCAATAGCACAATAATGTCATTCAAGGAAATCACTTCCAAAAATCAGTTCACATGCAAGTGGCTGATCAAAAAAGCAATGGCAATTAGATCAGTGTTAAAGAGTTGCTTATTAATTCATAAGTCCAAATTGTTCACTTTTCCTTTCAATGGGATACTTCCTCCAGAGACATCAATGAGCTTAATTGACGCAGAAGTAGATTACTCCAGGTTAGACAGAGTAAGTTAAAACATTAATCACTTATAATCGATGTAGAGGCTCCCATGTTGATGGTCGCATACATTATGCTTCTGTTGACCTTGACAAGGATGACATTCTTTCTCATAAGGCTGGTGATCACCAGAACTCCAGCTAGTTTGAATAACTCGAAATCTCATTGATGAAGATGTCAGACTGCTCAGTTTCCTCCATCAGAGGTTCTAGTTTGTCTTCAATGACGAAACTTTGTCTTTCAGCAATGATGTGAGTGGCTGCACTACATTGAACTTTCTGATGTCCAAATCAGCCACATATGTAACAATGCATTTCACACTTATTTGTTGCTGTCAGTTAAGAAGCGGATTCTTTTGCAGCAATAGTTACTTTGATTTTCCCAGCATCCTTCTCGATCCGGGAGGAATTGTGAATGAAATAGACCACACTAATAGCCTTCTGAATTAACGTGTGTAAATCGTCTTCTGCATCACATTTGAGTTCTAGTCGATTTCTGAGACTAGGAGGAAATCCATGACAGATATAGGCAAAAAGGTTCGTGCCGCGAATATTCAGGGACAGCTTACTTAATCAAAATAGTTGTTCAACTTGAGTAATGTAGTTGCGCACATTGTCACCTTTCTTAAAATGCATTTCACATATAGGGTCTTGTATTGCTGTTTGATGTGCGGAGCATGGTAATGATCATCAAAGTATCCTGTGAGTAAATGATAGTCAGTTTTCATTTCTTTATCAAGCATCATATACTGATAATAAACAAGACCTTTTAAATAAACAGGAAGTAGACAACAGCACTTTCCTGGCTGATTTGTTACTATTTCATAGTAATTTTAAATAAGAAGAACCATTCATCAAACGATTGAGCTACCTCATTGATTCTTCTGGTAAATTTGGGCAAAACTGATTGCTTATGAAAACGGTCGTTATTACTCAGTCCAGGCGAGAAGATGGATTGAGTGAAGCGTGGTCTACCATCAGATACACACTTACTATGAGCAAGTAAGCTAGGAGTTGAATGCTCCATAATAGTGGGTGCAGACGCAGCACCAGTAGTCGGAACTAGACTCGGGGACAGCAATTGTACAGAGGTTCTCATTGAAGGATGAGAAAGCAACATTCCTTCACTCCTGCTAGCTGGAGTAGCAGCAACTGTAACCAGAGTCAACATGGGCGTTAATACCGACTGAGAACAGGTAGAATTATGGGTAATCAGAGTAAAGTTAGAAGAACACATTGGGAGACATGTTCTAAGCACAGAAGAAACACGGGGTTGCTGTTGAGACATTATCTGCGTCACTTCAGCAATCAGCTGATCACTGAATCTAGGCAACACCTCGTTAAGCAATGTTTGTGTAATGTAATCATTGCTATAATCAAGACTAGGAGCAGACGGATGCTGGTTAGGAACGGGCAAGCAGTAGCCTCTGGGCTACCAGTGCTTGCATGCATAGGTCTCCCTGCAAACGAATCAAAAACAGAACAAACACTAGAGTTAGAAAAGTAACCATTAAAACAACAACAATTCCAGAAAAACTTGAGAACAACCTCCAAAGAATTTAAGAACAACAAACAGCGTTAAAAACTAACTATAACAGTGAGAACGATAGGCAACCTAATCAGGGGTGCTTAGTACGAATCCAACATGGTCGCTGAGGTGAGCATATACTAGAGCAACAGAGTTAGTAATGTTTCTATTGAAATTTTCCAACTTTCCTTTTTACATGGTACCTTGTGTGTGTACAGGAAGTAAAGCGTAGATACAATATAAAACTATATATATATATATATATATATATATATATTT
>CABFPE010000104.1:402929-415514 GCA_900660155.1 Hofstenia miamia
TATATATATATATATATATATATATATATTATGAATGGGATCCGAATAATGAATTGAATACAAAGGATAATTTACCGGATACCGAATAAAATATTGTTCAATTATTACTAGGGCAACCAGAAATATGAATCTAAAAACAAAATATGACCTTATTTTATCACAAAATATGACGGAATTTAGCTAAATATGCCCTAAAATATTTTTCATATTCTATTACTGAGAACAAGATATTGAACAAATACAAAAACTCTTACATAAAAATAAGCAATTTTTTTAAAGTAATTGCTTCAAAAAATTATAATAACAGCACATACATTTCAATATAATATTGTGTTTAAGATTTCTGTTATAGGCCTAGAGTTTTCTGACGATAGAAAAGCACCTCCCAACTGTAGCCGATGTTGCTTGACATTTTCGTAACTTGGCATACAATTCCGATTAAATGTCCATCCTCCATCCTTTTTCCTTCCATTATAGTAGGGAAGCCGGTATTATTCTAATCTTCACTTGATATAAGTGATTATTTCACAGGGATCATTTCCATGATCAAGTGGTGGAATTTCAACTCTTTCAAACATTGAAAAACTTTGATATTTTATGATATAGTTGGCTGCAAAAAAAATGAGACTGAACACCTAATTTTTTCACGCTTTGTGGAAACGTATTGAGACGTTTTAGAGGAAAACTATAAAAATAAAAGACAACGAGAATATTGTGAACTTTAAAATGGTCAAACAAAAAAGTTAATTAATTAAACTGGTACTTCGTAATTATTTGAAAACACTTACCAAACAAATTGTTTGCTTTGCAAAGTTTCTACTTGATTTCTTCGGAATGGAAACGTTGGAACAGATTGAAAACACCTTTGCTACATCGCAAATTTCTCGATCAACTTATTTTCGAAAGCTGAAAAAAAATCGACAAGGAAAATCTCTCAAAAGAAGAAAAGGAATTGGACGCCCTCGAAAAATTATTGGAAAATTCATTCAGAAAACNTATTATTCTATTTAGACATTTGCTGCCCTGAAAAGAATATTTATGCTATGAAAAAAATGATAATGTTGCTAAAAAACTCTCAAATCCATGGATTGATGCAAAATGCATAGAGTTAATCGAACAAAACAAATCTAAATGGAAGGAATTCAAAAATCGTCAAACACCAACCAATTATAATGCTTACAAAAATGCAGGTAATATGTGTAATATTTACACAAGAAAAGCGTATAACAAATATTTCCGTTTTAAATTTCAAAATATCTCTTCTCAAAAAAGTAAGTGGGACTTTATAAATAATTTACTAAATAAAAAACAAAGAAAAATTGAAAAAATTAAGTATAAAGGAAAGATAGTCACTGACAATAAGAACATGAGTAACATATTTAATGAAGTATTTGGCAACTTAGGCAATTAAAATGCCATAAATACTCCTTTTGATAGCAATGAAATGCAACCCATAGTTCCGTCTTTCGCTTTTAGATATGTTACTAAGCTAGAAATTATTAAATCTATACAATCTTTAAAGAATAAATCTAACTGCCCCTTTATGATTCCATTTTGGTATCTAAAAATTGCTCCAAATATAATAGCAGAACCACTTTGTTACATTATAAATGTATCCATTAAACATTTGTATTTTTCTGACCAACTAAAATTTGCAAATATTACTCCATTAATTATAAAAGTTGACCCAAAAGATTGTTTGAACTATAGATAAATTTCTGTTACATCACCAATTATTAAGATTTTTGAACGACTTCTTTTTAATCAAATTAACGAACATTTATGTAAACATAATCTGTATTCCCAAAATCACTATGGTTTTCGTAACTATATATCTACTAATGATGTTTTGGTAACAGCTACAGAACATTGGAGAAAAAGTATCAATTTAGATGAGTTTTCAGCAGTTCCATGTTTAGATTTATCAAAGGCGTTTGACTCTATATACTACGAAATTTTATTCAAAAAAATGAGAATTATGGGCCTCACAAATAAAAGGGAAGACTTAATAGATTGTTATCTTCATAATCGTAGACAAAGAGTTAAACTAAATGGAATTTTATCTGACTGGATTTTTATTAAAAATGGTGTTCCACAAGGAATAATTTTAGGACCATTACTATTCAACATGTATGTGAATGATTTGAGCAATCAGACTACATGTAATGTCATACAATATGCTGACGATACAATGCTATTTAGTTCACATTAGTCTCCTGAAATTGCCATAAAGTTTCTTAAAGAGAATAAACCCATTTAAAACGCAATTAGTCCTAAATCTAACGATAACAACACAAGCGCTTCTCAATATAAATTAAAATTTAATGATACGTACATAGAACAAGGTAGAATTTTTGATTCTCAACTTAATTTTACAAAGCAAATAAATAATTTTATAAGAAAATGGCTATTTCAATTAAGGAGCTCACTAATATATCTCAAAAAATTCCAACAAAAGCAAAGATTCAATTAATTCACACATTAATATTAAGTCACTTTAATTATGGAAATATACTTTATACTGACATAAATCAACAACTTTCGAATAAAATCAATGTACAAATAAATTGGGCTATAAACATAGCAATTAATCATTTACATAACAAGAATGCAGAAATAAAAAATTAACAAAAACTTTTCTAAATCCACATTGTATAGTTTATAAAAATGTGTTAACTACTTTCTTTAAAATATTTAATAATATTGTTCCCTATAACAAATCTAATGTTTTATCCTCCAAAATATCGTTTAGACATAGTTATAGAACACTAAATATTTAACCTCTTAAATATAAAAAGAAAATAATGAAAAATTCATTTCTCAATACATCAATAAATATATGGAATAATATACCCAAATCTATAAAACAAATCAATAAAACAAGAGTATTCAAAGACAAAATAAATAAACACTTCCTTAGTTATACAAAGGAAAGACTTGAATACAAATGGCAAGGTATTAAATTTTATAATACTGACTATTAAATTGACCGCATATAAATTCGCCATAGTCCAAGCCATTGGTTATAATTGCCTTTGTAAATATTCATTTATGTGCGCGTATATTTGTTTTTGTACTTGTGTAGTTTTTTTGACGCTATTTGTAGTTGTAAACAGTATTTTATATTGTACTGATCAACTCTAAATATAGAAAATTCTTCTTGTTCTTCACATATTGCATGGTATACAAAAGTAAATCAGAAGTACTTTTATTTTCTATGTATGCAAATTGAAATTCATCAACGTAACTAAAAATTTTTTTTTTGATGATATAGTTGGCTGCAAAAAATGAGACTGAACACCTATTTTTTCACGCTTTGTGGAAACGTATTGAGACGTTTAGAGGAAAAGTATAAAAATAAAAGACAACGAGAATTTTTTGAACTTTAAAATGGTCAAACAAAAAAGTTAATTAATTAAACTGTACTTCGTAATTATTTGAAAACACTTACCAAACAAATTTTTTTGCTTTGCAAAGTTTCTACTTGATTTCTTCGGAATGGAAACGTTGGAACAGCTTGAAAACGCCTTTGCGACATCGCAAATTTCTTGATCAACTTATTTTCAAAAGCTGAAAAAAATTCGACAAGGAGAATCTCTCAAAAGAAGAAAAGGAAGTGGACGCCCTCGAAAAATTATTGGAAAATTCATTCAGAAAACAGTCGCAATTGCTCTCAAAAATCCCTATATTTCTGGGAAAAAAATTGCAAACCAACTTCAAACTGAAGCCGACATCTCTGTGCATGAAACCACAGTTCAGAGAACACTGAAAAAAAGTGGAGTTACAAAAATTGGCAGAAAAATCGACTTCTGATTACAAAATAACATCAAGAAAAAAGATTTAATTTCGTGAAAGATTTGAAAGACTACATTTTTGAAGATGTTTGGATAACTGATGAGTGCGTATTTCAACTANCTCAAAAATACCCTTATTTTTCGGGAAAAAAATTTCAAACCCACTTCAAACTGAAACCCACATCTCTGTGCATGAAAACCCAGTTTAGAGAAAACTGAAAAAAAAGTGGAGTTACAAAAATTGGCAGAAAAATCGACTTCTGATTACAAAAGAACATCAAGAAAAAAGATTAAATTTCGTGAAAGATTGGAAAGACTACACTTTTGAAGATGTTTGGATAACTGATGAGTGCGTATTTCAACTACACAGAAACAAAGTACAAATGTGGTCCAAGACCAACAAAAGCGTTTCCAATACAAAATATGCATTTTCAAATGTTTAGGTGGTTACAAAAATGGAAATAATTGATTCGATCGACAATTTGAAGAAAAATAGTTCAATGAATATTGAATCATTAGCTGTTATTAGAAAGCTAAATTATTTTTGGGGAAAAATACATAATTAAATCCTATTTTACTGATGGGGGCTATTTGACCTCCTACCATATTTTTAGATATAAATAGGTCACCGTTTTTTAAATAACTTTGCTTTCTATGGCTTTTTTTATTAAACTTTTTAGACCAAAATTTCGAAAAAAATTACGGAAGATAGGATCAAATGTTACAAAGTTATAGCGATATTTAAAAAACTGAGATTTCTTGAGTAGTGAAAACATCGATTTTTTATATATCGTCTATAAATTGAAACTAATACATAATTTCCAATGCAAAGTTATAATTAAAAATGTTTTTCTATGTTTTATATTCTCTTGATTCCTATTCAATTAATATTGAAAAATTAAAAAAAATGATACGTGACCAAATTAATGTACCAATAATTTGCATATTAATTGTCATGTCGCAAAATAATTTTCGCCAAGGTATTCCTGACTTGTCAAAGTATCTCCACACCAAATTTGGTGTTGATCGTATGTACCATTTCCGAAATCTTAAGGGAACGTAAAATAGAGTTAACTTCTATTCTGATTATCACAATCGTTGCGAAGTTGTAATCTATATTTTTGATAAAAGAAACTTTGTCTCGAGCAGTTTATAGATCATATTTATATGTATGCTGCATTTAATGCAGAAAATGTATTTCTATCCCTAGGATTTATGCAAATGCAATTTAAGGAATTTTGAAAAATCGACTATTTTAGCATATATCATATGCTATTTGGCCACATGTTTGATACTATTGGAAAAATCTTACTTAAAACCAAAAATTCAGACAGTATTTACTGAAACTATATTCTGCTGTTAGAAATGATAGTTTCTTTATTCTTTTAATATGAACAAACTACTCTTATATTTATTGCTGTAATAAGCATCTAAGATTATTATGAAGTTTGTAAAATCCTGCATTTTTTGAAAACATGCACGTAAGTTTCAAGCATACACATTTTTTCAAACAACTTTCCTTAACATTACATTTTGAGCGTCCTTTAGAATCTTATGGTAATTACTCCATTAGTTTAATTTCAAAAAAAACATTGGAAAAAAATCGATTTTCAGCATAAAATTTAATATGAATTAAATTTCAGAATGAAGAAACTTTAAATTCTTTACAAGCCTTTTCTTAATAAAGCAAATTTTTAAAAAATATTTAGCTGTATTGAATATTATTTTAGAATGCTACCAATTGCTACCAAAACTATAGACACTTTTTAAGATAGTGGAAGATCGTTTACAAAGGTAATCATTACTACTTACACCTGATTCAGAACTGATGTGGTGTTATAAATAGCAATGATGTAAATCATCACGCATGCACATGAAGACACCTTTCAGAATGTATACTAATATGTTGCAGTTTAGTGTATGATTAGGTACTTAGTGATGTATGCCTTCATAAATATATATGAGGTGCAACTAAAGTGAAATGGTATGTAAAATATAGAACAGATTTTAAGTATGTTTTGCAATGAACTTCAAATGTTTACAAAACTGACTTGCTGTGATGTAATATTCGTATTGATTCATTTCAATATAGATGTAAGCATTCTCCTATTCATAATTATTTAGTAATATGAATTCAAAGATGGATTTCTATTTGTAACTAAGTTATTTAAAACATAATTGTCATTTTATATAAAAATTATGTTGTGTTACTTGCACTACTTGCTGCTCGTTCAGTAGCTGGAATGCAGTAGTATTGATGGGAAATTTATTTGAAAGAATTGACAGAAAAAGTGGTAAAACTAGATAATATTCAGTTATTTGCACCAATTTGCAGAAATGCTAACCTGAAGATCTAAAGAAAAATTGAAAAAGAGTGTAAGAATAATTTTTTTGAATTCCATTTTGCCCCAAAGACAACGTATGCCTCTCATCACCTGCACCATAGAGCTCTTACAGTTGGGAAGGCAAAACTAGAAAGCAATCTCCGGATATTCCCACATAGAATAGATCTTCATCATCATATTATCATTCTTTGTCTTGTATAATGTTAATTTCTTTCTTACAAACTTTCTTTGAGTGCTCTTTATTTCTGCATGAGTAACATTTTCACTAACTCTTTCTTAACCATCCTTGAGTTTTATTTTAATGGTTTTGTTTTTCTCTTCAGATTTGCTTTTGTAGGTTTTGTTTTGAATCTCTTAGTCCCATTTTGTTGCACTGTTGAACTTGGCTTGATATTAAACATTATCTTTTCTTTAATCCTAGTGTTATTCTCCAGTGTTATTTGGATTGCTAGTTCCTTTCAAATCATTTTTTCTAATGCATCTTCTTTGTTACATTTTATCTCAAATTGCTGTCTTATCACTTCTGGCAGTCCTTGCAATTTGTGCGAGAATAGATCATATTTGGAATATCTTTCTTCTCTTGAGCCCAGTCTCAACATTTATTTAACTTGTGACATATAGTTTCTTAATTCATTGTGTTTGTATTCTCCAATTAGTTTCTTGTAGTTCATTTCCAATTCTTTCCTAGTTATTTCAAACATCTACAGCCATTCACTGAATGTTGGTGAATGATTATCTATTCCTAGTTTCTAGGAGTATGGATTCCTCTATTAATAGTTGTTTTTCCGTTTTTTGCGCACATTCTTGTTGGAAATTTTGTGTTATGGTTTTAATTACTTTATTCATGAACTCCTTTTTCGTGTTCTGCTTCTGTTGCTTTACGTTTTTCAATCTCTATATTATTGTCTGGACATATTATTGATTCAATCTCTCTGGTTATAATTATTTCCATGTCTTCAATTTCTTGAAAGTTCTGTTTCTTGCAGTGCTATGCTTTTTTGCGAATTTCTTTATCTTCATTTAGTATTTTCAGCAGTATCTCATCTCTCAAATTGCCAATTTCAATTTGTTTCATTTCATTATCTTCTCTCAAATGTATATTTTCCTCTTGTAGTTCTTTCATAAACATTTGCCTTTTTTGGTTTCGCTTTTAATTGCTTTGATTGCTTCACTTAATTGTTTTGTGAGTTATTTGATATCTCTCAGGAACATATTGCATTGTTTGATAAGCCTTAGGCTTTTATCATTTTTCATATCCTCAATTAGTTTTTCCCTGTCTTTGTTTGATGATTCAATCTAGTATTTTTTCTGTCAATTTTACCACTTGTAGATTCAAACTAATTCACTCTAACTATTATTACAAATTAATTTGTAAAACTCTGTTGTAGCATACTGTTGTCCTATCAGTACCAATTGAAATACTAGATCTGATGGAGATTCTTTGCTATTAGGTAGAGAGGTGGTCTTTTGCCTTTAGGGAGTTTTCATTGGTTGTGACTGATGCTGTGTTTTTGATTTGGTTTTAGTTTTTTCTTTAAATTTACAATCCTTATTTGTTAGCTGATAGTAGTTCTTTCCTTGAGTGTTCTTACATTTCTTTGCTGTTGTGCTGCTTTTTAAATTGAGTTTTTTTTCTTTTCTTTTTCTTTTCAATTGTTTTTTACGTTTTTCTCATTATTGTCTAACAATAATGTGTTTTTTTTGTTGATCTTTTATTCTAAAAAAATTTTCTGAGAGGAAATCCATCTTAACTTTATTCTTTTCTTTTAATCCTTCTTTGTACATTTTGAGTGCAATGCCATAGTCACCATGTAGAATCTGCAACTGTCCAAATTTGACTATAGTCTAGTGATGTCATGTCTACCTTTGTAGTTTAGTGCACGACTTGTTTCTGCTGGGTGCAGCTCTATTTTCTCAACTGTTCATTAGTTATTAACATTATGTATTTTTCTCCAGATAATTTACAACTGCATTGTAATTGTCTGAGTGGTATCTTACAGTAGCCTATTTAGATTGAGAGCAGTCTACAGGGCCTAAGCCTTTGCATTGAATGAAAAATCAACAAAGTCTGGTGATCACCAGATGCTAATTTAATGGTAATGCTTCAAGCAAGACACTCAGTGATTGGAGATTGCCTTTGCTCTAGTGTCAAGTCCCTTATCAAAGAACTAAGAGCATCAAGCATACACTTCAAATGATACTTAAAGATTTGCATGCTCTTGTATTTTTATAGAACACCTGGTTGGGAAAAAACAGGAAATGTTAATTCCCAAACTTGTGCACCCATTAGGGCTTTCTCTAAAAAATCAGATAGTTTCCATGATGATATCACAGTTTTTTACTTTGAACATTAATGACTAAATATATACAGTAAGGGCACAAAATATAAGGAATGAATTTTTGTACACTAATCAAATGACCTACCATTGGGGATGCCATCGTATCCCACTCCTATTGTAGAGAGATATAATAAAATCCTTGCAGAAAATGCTTCTGCAGAAATAGAATTCATTTGAATAAATCCTTTTAAACTTTCATGCACTTTGTTACTTTTCACATACTGTTATTTTCTGGAATTATCACAAGACTTGTGGGATAGTACATATACAAATGTCTTCGTAGATTTGGTAACTATCTATTCAGCATTCAAAGTACTGGCTATACAGAAAATCTCATTTTGGATAGTTGGGATAGTGTACTCAGTGTTACCTAATATTTGAGACAAATGTTTTTTCAAATATTCAGCCCTAGCATCAATGTAAAACTTAATGAGCTTCATAAAATTTTTTTGTCTCGGCAAGGCTCATACAAAGCAATGTTATTTAAGGAATAGAACATCAAAGTCTTAATTATGGAAATCACTGCGTTTCTATTTTCTCTCACTTGCATGGCATATCCAGTGTCCAAGCTTGCATACACATTTTGACCCTGCTTTTGACAAAAAAATTTTTAAGCCATTATTTCCTTCTTGTGGTAAGCAGCCTTTCATAAAACATTGGCCTTCTCAATAGGTTTCTTGAACTCAATGAATAATTTTGGAAAAAAGCAGCATTTGTAAGGTATCCATACTTCATATAATCTTGCATTATAATCGAGATCTGCACAAACCTTCTCCATCAGAATTGGGTATAAACTAACGATTTAATAAACCTATCATTCTCAATCCACATTTTCAGAAACTTATGACACATTTGCTTAATTGTGTGAAGAGCTGGCAGTTTTTTTGGCTCATATGAAGATAGAATCTATATCTTTTATCATTTTCATGCTGTGAATGTTGGTCAAGAAGAAATCCAAGATCATTTGCTATTATCAAATTGTATGTTTGTTGGAGCTTTTGAATAGCAGCACTAACAGTTGTTGCAACTGATAGTTTGCTAAATAAGGCATAGTACGAACTGGGCTTATGCTTGCTGTAAATCTCAACTCCTTGCAGAGAAAACACTATCCAGTCTTCCTTATTATTACTTTTTTCTTTCTGTTAATTTTATTAATCTAAAGACAAAAACCAATAGCATGACAGTAAGTTATTACTGCTTTTTTTATTAAACTCCATTGAATTTTTGAATATATTGTCATTTAACAAATACTGTCATTATATTAAATTCGGGGAAAACAATATCTATCCCATAGGACTGTGGAAATGCTGATATCTTGTGCCATCATTATCTTCTTCATTTGTGCAAATTGTTTTATGAAATGTCAATTGAAAATGTATATAGAGGCTCAACACTTAATGAACAAATCCAAAGCTCAACTTGTTTATATGCATATATAAATATACATATATCTCGATTAAATGTCGAAATTTAAGCTAAATCTCCATACAAAATAAATGCAAAATTTGAATTCACAATTCAATAATTTCACCTAGAGCTAGAAATAACAATTATTTTCCCTGTCTTAGTTTGTTGTGCAGTATATTACTTCTTACTCATTATAATCACTAGGTAAATTCTTTTATAGTAATAATAAATACAGTAATTGAATATTATTAATGACCTAAGCATTTGTTTACAATATAAATCACAATTTTTTAATGATTTATCAAAATTGATATCAGATTTGCACATTGCCTTCAATTTAAAATATTTTGAAATTCTGCAGGCATAGGTATTCAAGCTTTAATCAAATTCAATTTTTATTGCTAATGACGCTCTTTTAATTAAATTTTATATAATTAAAATATCTATAATACATTGAAGAACTATATAACAAGCCAGTATTTGTAAACAATAAGTTTCAATCAATGTCGTCGTAAATATCATAAGTTCTAAAAAAACTGATGAATCAGGATTTGCTTAGATATCAACGGTGATTAAACATATATATATACACAATCTAATGTGCTCAATTTAATATTAACTACCGGTTTCGATTTTTCAGTCAACTTCATTACAAATACGTTGGAATAAAATTTTACACAGGTTCAATTCTTCCTGGCGCAGATGTTAGCCGCCTTGTAAATGATTGCATTTGTCTACTAAGTAGCATTGAATATCCTTTTTCACAAATGTTACCAATGAAAGCAAAAATTTTCAAAATTGTTTTAAATTTGTGCATAGATTAACCTTAAATTGCTTAGAATTTTTTTTAACTTTTTGTTGCTTTCTTTTAAAAATTGCTAAACACTTTCATCTCACAAAATACTAAAATCTCAAAAATCAGAGAGCACAATATAAATGAGGTGTCTCCTTTTTTAATAAATGAAACTGTTCACAATTTAATCTTTCACTTAAACTTTTATGGACACATAAAAATGTTGCCATTGGTAGTATTGTAATGTTAAGTGAGATAATAGAGATTGTTGGCATAACTGACAATGATTTATCAATGTTTAATCTCCAGATATTTTATTACTAACTAAGCATGGCAAAACTTAACTGCTAATTTTGGACTGAAAACTAGAATTGCAATTAGTCGTTTGCATGTAAACAAGAGGGAAATACATCAATAGCATTTATTTTCTGTTTATTGAAATTTGTGAACGAATTTTTACAAGTCCTACAAAACTACTAAAGTTTCAAAAAATTGTTGACAAGTTCTTAAACGAATTTCACTTAAAATTTTGTCAATTTTTTTGATACAATTATTTATGTATATTTTAAAGAAAAAAATTACTTTCTTGCATATTCAAGCAATATATCCTCTAAAATGAGAGGTAGTAAATAATTGATACTATGTTTGTATTTTTGTTTATTGATCTTTAAATGTATGTTTGCAACAATATGCTAAGTATGCTCAGGTAGCCTGAATACCAGAAGGTGAACAAATATTGGTATTTAGAGTCATTGATATAATAATACTCTATATTGAAGTAATCACCCTTATTGCAACGCCCTTATAACTATTACCAGGATTGCAATAGTCCTTTTCATAACTTAGAGAACAAATAATTTCTTATATATTCAATTACAGAAATTCTCTACCAACTTACATCCCATAACATTAACACAATTAAGTCTTCAAAAACACTCTTTGCCTGTAACAGACAAAATTTACGTGTTAGAAGTATTGCACTAGCAAAAAATGCAAGGTTGATTAAATTTAAAGAGAATGTTTTTATCATTTGCAAAGTTTAAGTTTTCAAGTGAACATTTTTTGTATTTCAAATACCAATTAAAACATTAGGCCCAAGCCCAGCCCGGCCTAAATTGCTATGTCGAAAATCCGTCCCAACCCCGGCCTGGCCCAGCCCTACCCAACTTTAGGCTCAACCCGTAATGATGCAAAGTAATCATTCAAAAACGAAGCACTTCATGTCAATTCCTGCTGAGGAATTATTTCGAGCTATTATTAAGAAGCAACAGAGCTATTACTTTATTAATTAATAAATTTACAAAATAATATTAGAATGCAATTATCACTTTGCTCATATAAGAAATATAATGTCGTTTACATTGTTGACAGCAATTAATGCAGTATTAATGCCAAAATCATTAAATATATAATAGTTTACGCTTTGACAATGACATGAGGTAAGAATATATTAAAGACTAGCATTCATATGATTTAATTCTAATCAAAATTGAGTTAAGCAATGTAATATATATTCTACCAAACTATAGACATAATGAGAACTCAAAGAAGGTATCATTATGAAAGTAAAATTTGTAATTTTGAATAATTTATTCTAATTATAAGCACACTTGTGTTCATCACAAATAACAAATGGATACCAAAATCTAAATATAAATTTTACATTATTTCGTCGTTATTATTTCACAGTTTAATAAAAGATTCTAGTTGTAAAGTCCGTGAATATTACTTTTCACTTGGTATGCTTTGTTTCAACTATGCGTATAGCTGAAAATCTCATATTGTGATTTTGACGACTTCATGGATTTTCCATCAAAAAATATAAAACATTATGTTTAGACATAAAAACGACTGCTTATTTTCTTTGGGTGATCAATACATGATTATATATATATATATATATATAT
>CABFPE010000104.1:415709-427203 GCA_900660155.1 Hofstenia miamia
TATATATATATATATATATATATATATATATGACTAGGTTGGTTGACAAACATTGCTCAAGCATATTAATTTGAAATGTGGTGCACCAATCATTCAACACTGGTCGGTTTCTCTGGTAGTTTAATTTCCAACATTTTACTGATAAATTTTAATTTGAGAATTTTCTCTATCTGAATAGATAGATCTTCAGAAATTTTCATTATGCTTGAATTATCTGAACTGAATGTTTAAAATTTTGTGGAACACATGGGCATGTTATGGCTGATTTTTGTTTGTTTTCCAAAAATAAAAACATTTCAAACAAAATAGAAATGTGTAAAATGGCTAATTCTTTGTGTTGGTAACTTCTTACAACAAATCCTACCATTCAGAGAGGCATTTTTGTGGTCCCATTTTTGTTAATTTTAATGCAATATTTGTTACCATACTCTTTGGCGTAATTAGGTTTACATTAGGTTTTTGTTACTATTAAAGAACTTTAAAATATATGTCGAATTTTTGCTCTTCAATTGAATTATAGACTTTCTGTACTGATAACAGTGTCTAAGATTGTCATCTAAGACATTATTTTTGATTAGATTTGTTGTTGGCTTCCTAAGAAGTTCGGAATAGATGACATCCGTGCATAGACTAAATTGACTTTAGTGGCTGTGTGTGTTTTTAATCACATTATTTATTTTCTTCCTTTTTTGTCTCCTTTTGATTGCAATTTGCTTTTTGAAATATTTCGACTTTCTAATGTGCAACAGTTCACATCAATGAAATTATCTTAAGCTTTTCTGCTTAGTGATAGTTTGCACTATTTGGTTGAATAACATCGTTCTTTACCAGCTTTGCTGTGGTGGTTGCCATGCCACGTTTTCTAGTTTTCAAGGCATGCCCTAGAGTTAATTTGAATAAATTACATATTTAATTGTAATTTAATAAGTGTGCAGATTAACGTGACTTGCCTTTACCCTTTCCTAAGGCTATCTTTTTCCCATGTGTGACATACAGGGGTTCAAGGAAATATAAAGAAAAATCCCAAAAACATAAATAACGTTCCTATAAACATAAATAATGATCTCAATAATATAAATATCTCAAAAATGTAAATAAGAATCCCAAAAATATAAGTAAAGATCCAAAAAATATAAAGAAAACAAAGCATATATATATATATATATATAGTTTAGTTATTGGTATTGCTGATTTTCAATTGGATTCAGATCAGGCGAATAAGGAGTTAGAAATAGTACTTCTACATTGATAGTGCTTAGATATTGCCGCATGGCAGTTGTTTTATGAATAGGGAATTTTTCTATAATCAATATTGGTCTACCGTTAAAGACACCTTCTCCAAAATCTACAGCATTGTAGCAACCGCCAACAATTTTAAAATGTTCAACCCCAAGTCGTGTAATTATTGCACATAATGAAATGTTCATTCCCTTTGATGACTTCATATGTATTACTGTGTAGATATTTGGTAACGATTGACGTATGCAAGTTAAAATGACTTTCATCAGTATTAAAAAATTTAGCGTGCTGAGTTATTCATGAGTGTTCTTGCAAAAAACATTCTCTGGCTTTTGTTTTCTTCAGTCAAAAGAAATTCGTTTTTTAAGATCTGCTTGCTTTACTAAGTTACACATTCTCTGATGCGACACTTGAATATTATCTTCTCTTAGTAATTCTCTCACTCTGTTCTGAGTAAGCGAATTATCATTAAGGAAGATGCCAAAAATTTTGTCTTTAAGTTCATTTTTGTTTTAATTTGTCGCCCTTTTTTGCAGTAATCACTATATGTTAATGCGTTTTCAGATAACTCCAAACTAGCTTTCTTCAATGTATAGACACTTGGAAGAGAAATATTTGTAGCAGATTCAATCTCTTTTGGTGTCTTACCAAGTGTCAACAATCTTCTTATATTTCCGAAAATTTGTTCAGTAACTGTAACACTCTTCTATCGATCCATAACCTTGCACGAATAGATGTATTATATTTATCTGTATAATACATTAAAATTTGCTCTAAATATGTACTTTTTACTTAAAGCCACGTAAAACATCACCAGATAATTTTGCACAAGATATTGTGCTTCTGATTTAGTAGGGCTTAAGCTCCTTTCCATCAACTCAAAGGGTGGAAAGAAAGTAGTTTCTTGGTCATCAGTTATATCCAGAGTGCCTATAACCTGCAGACATTTCAATGATTTAATGTTGTTCCTAGGAGTTGTAAAGTTTTGGAAATTTGCAATTTGTCTTTAAATTTAGAGTTTGCATGAATTAAAATATTAGTTTTTGCAACAAAATTGTCCTTTTTTTAGCTAGCAGCAGGAGGAAGTATGTTGCAGTTTGGTTGAAAAGAAACGCCTTTAATATTTAAAAGTGCTTCAATGGTGTGTTCTAACAAGCTTGTCAATAGACTGCTTTCATTTTCCCTTAGAAGTGAATTATGTTCATGATATTTCATTGATGCACTGATGTTGACATTGATTCCCTACACAATCATCTGTGCATCATTGCTAGAAATAAAATATAACCATGTATGTTCTTCCAAAGTTTAAAAGATTGCTCCATTTATCTCAGTGATGATAAAATATCATTTATAAGAGCAAAAAATTTATTTTCCTAAATGATTATCATAAAATGTTTAGTTAAAAAATATGCAGAACTTGCATGATATTATATGTATATGGAGGATACAAGGAATGCAGTACTGTAAAAATCAATTGTATATGTATCACAAAGTATTGAAATAGAGAAACCAACAGTATGAAATGTTCAATTTCTTATCTGTTTATTTAAAATTAAGCTATCTCTAATTTTCTTTAAAGGGCAAAACATTTGGTATAAACCAAGAATAAATAAATAAAATTCAATTAGATTACCCATTCTGAAATTATAATTTTAATTTATCATAATAATATTGTTTCATATTTTAGTCTGAATCTCTATGTATAATGTAGATCAATAGATATCTAGCAACACCCTTAATTGAATATTCTTTTTGTTTTGAAAATTTCGTTTTTGAAATTACATTTGAATCTTTTCTATATCAAACTTACTTGTGTTCCTTTTGGCAGTATATGCATTACACATATTTGGCACAAAATTTATGAAAATATAATTACTGTAATTTCAATTAGATTTGTATGGACTTAATGTAAGTGAATATTAATACACTGCTTAACTTAATTTATATAGCAGATGCACAAAGTTCAGTTCTACATAAAATAGCAATTTGCTTTCAAATTGAAAAATTTCCAGCATTGCTAAATTTTAGAAATGCATCTACAATAATTCTTAAATTACAAAACTGTCTCTTGCAAGTTATTTATTATTTTGATTATAAATAGTTATTTTTTATTTTAGTTTTGTCATCAATTTCCTAATTTCCTTATTGCTTTGTTTCCTATAAATGTTGAAAATTCTTAAAAAATACATAGATTAATGATAAAATATTGCCATGAACTTGTGCTTAAGATATTATATAATAAAAATTATAAACTCTTAATTTGATAATATTGTTGTTTAAAAGTTATTAATACTATTTTCATTTATGTTATGGCATACTCTCTAAATAAAGTATTACATCATGTTCTTATAGAAAGCTTTCCACATAAATTCTGGTTAGAATCATTAGTTATTATGCTAGAACAAATCATTTTTGTTCAATGAAGCAAATTAGCTACAATGGATAGTTAAATATTTACTGGATGTGGAATATTTTACAAATGGCACTAACTTTAACAAATATTTTCAAATTATTAACCAATGATGTTGAAATATTAGGCTTGATGCATTGACATATTTATTATTCCAATTTTACTGAATTCTCACTTCAAGTAATTGCAACAGTTTAGTGCCAATTTTCAACAATTTTGCATCAAATTAGTATTTACTGTGAGATTCAAAAAACATATAAATGATGTTTTTTGCCTATTTTTTTCAAATTTTGATTATAGTGTTTTCCCTACTGACTTAGATTAGTAGGAGGAATCCATGCTGAAAGGTTTATGTTCCACTCTAATGTAATAAACCATGCTATGCTAATTAACATGTTTTTGCAAGTGAGAAAGCTTAACAGGTAAAAAATTGTGAATCAACTATTAACAACCATATCATTAAACTGGTTTCAATAACTGATTATTAGGATGGCTCCAAAACAAGGTAATTCTAGGCAGAGGTGGTGAGAGTTTCAAAGAGAAATACTGTGGGGAGAAGAAATATTTAGTGGAATAGGAAATCTTCAAGATAAAATTATTTAATTTAGTAAAAAAGGTATATAAAATATTTAATCAATTTTGGAATCCATGGGCTAATTGCAATAATGAAATTATGTAATGGCACAGCCTTATAATTTTTCACCACATTATTTACAAATTCTTGATTATTTATTAGTGGCAATTGTAAGCAAATGCTGCATTTTATTAGTACAAAAATTAAACAATGCTAATTACAGCAAACAAGTATTTTGGGTCTAGACAGAATTGATCCAGTAAAAGATTTTGAATGTTCTATTTTTAAATATGATAGAATTATCATTTAGCATTTTGCAAAAAGATCTGATAGAAAGAAGAGCCATCAAAATTCTAAACAATCTTTAATGTAATTACATAAAAACTGGTCTTGAATTTTTTAACCAATGGTTCTTACAAGCTTCTTTTTGCATCCAATCTTAGGTGCATTTAAGCATTAACTATTTCCTATATTTTATTATTGTTTTTATATTTTTATTGATTTATTTTAGCTATACAACATTAATAAAGTGATTATGCTTCATTGTTATATTAACTCATATTAACTCTCCTCTGAACTTTATGATTTTTATCTTAGTCAGAGAAGTAAAGGTACACATAGCATAATAATAATAATAATAATAATAATAATAATAATAATAATAATAAGAGACAAAGCAAATTTATTTATTTTATTCCACATCCCAGATAACAATTTTGGTTGTTTTTACGTTGTTTATGGTTGTTTCATACTTTTGGTTGTTGCAGCAACCATTAACATCCTAATAACAACCATTAATACTAATTAGAGCAACTAAAAATGTGATAATTTAAGATTCAAGCAGATGCTTGCAAATAGAACTGACTTCATCATTTTGATTACTAGATCATTTTTATATAAAGAACGGAATTGCAAAAAGCTTTTTTGAAATATTAAATTTGCGAAAAATTATAATATACTTGGTAAGCAAATTTTCAAAATAATTTATTCATGAATATTTGGACACCTTCAAATTATCTGTCAGATAAAAAAATTACATTTGAGCAGAAGAGATTCTTTACGATTTAAAAAAGTATTATTTCAAAATTATACTTAATTTTGGCAGATTTTTATGCTTATTGTTATCATTTAAAATCAAGACATTCATTCAACATTTCAGCAAATGTTGTATTTAATGTATTTATTGTATTACTGTTCTGCTCTTTGTTGGGCTTGTGTTAGTTTAAACAGCAATGTTTGAACTGATTATCAATATAAATTTGATGTATTGCATATAAAAGTAATGCTAGAACAATCATGGGCAACATAAAATAATGTTGTTACGACCTAAAAATAGTGCTTTTTTATTCAGAAAAAACAACCAAAAAGCAACCTAATGTGACGTTGTTGGAACAACGTTGTTTAGACCAGTCAAAAGGGTACCATTTCAACGTTAAAACAACCATGAAAAAACAACCAAAAAACAACGTTGTTTAGACCAAAATTTGTTATCTGGGATGCCATCTTTCTTAATTTGCGGGAGAAAAAACTATCGAAATTTAAGTCATTGTCTAGTAATACATCTAGATAGTTTACACATTTACTTTGACTAATTTCGTTATCACAAACATTAATTTTAAAATTTTCAGTAAGCTTTTGTTGTTGTTTAGATGAAAAGATGATAAATTGAGTTTTGTTAGAATTGATTTTTAGTTTATTATGATTGAAATATGTTACGAGGTTTTCAATATCTTTTGTCAAATGTTTGGTTGCCTCAAAGGGATTTTTTGCTGTCTGTAATATACAAGTATCGTCTGCATATTGGTAAATAGTTCCATTTGTCAAGGAATTACAAATGTCTTTGACATAAATTGCGAAAAGAATGCGTCCTAATACAGTTCCATGTGGTACGCCTAGATTTGTAGTAGTATAGTCTGAGAAAATGTGATCAATTTTTACTCTTTGTCTGCGATTCTCTAAAAAACTCATAATGAAATTTATTGCATTGACACTAAAACCTTCTAGCCTTAATTTTTTCTTCTAAAATATCGAAATTCATTGAATTAAATGCTTTGCTTAAATCAAGTAAAGCAACCACTGTAAACAAATTTTGATATAAATTTTGTTTAATTTTTTCTGTGATTGATAAAATCGCATCAGATGTGCTGAATTTAGGTCGAAATCCACATTGATTACTTGATAAAATTTGATTGTCATTGATAAATTTGTACATTTGTGCGGCTAGTAGTTTTTCAAATATTTTTGAGAAGGGGTGTGTTATACTAATTGGCCTGTAGTTCATGTAATAATAATAATAATAATAATAATAATAATAATAATAATAATAATAAAATTAATAATAATAATAGTCAGCATTGAATGGGCAGAACAGCATAAAGGCATTCAATACTTGAGCAATACCAGTGTTGAGATATTCAGCAGGAATAGTTAGGTGGAACAAGAATGAACTGAGGGAATTAGACAGGGAGACAAGAAATATACTAGCGTGAGAAGCTGGCAAAGAATGAGTATAATTTCAGACATGACAAGATGGGAAAAATGGTACACTGGAGTTTGAGCAGGCAGCATGGGTTAGATGCAGGAGACAAGTGGTATGAGCACAAGCCACAGGGCGTCATAGAAAATGAGAAGGTTAAGATACTGTGGGACTTCAACATAGAGACAAGCAAAGTGATAGAAGCACGGAGGCCAGACATAGTAGTGGTAGACAAAGAGAAAAGATTAGGAACAGTGATAGACATAGCAGTACCAAAGGACAGAAATGTAGAAAGCAAGGAGAAAGAGAAGATAGACAAGTACAGAGAGTTAGCAGAGGAAATAGAAAGGCTGTGGAAGTTAAAGGAAGTTGAAGTAGTCCCAATAGTTGTAGAAGCAACAGGAGCAGTGAGTAAGAAGCATAAGAGATACTTGGAGGAGCTGGGAGTACCAAAGTGGGGAGGAGCAGTAGCACAGAAGGCAGCATTGTTAGGAACAGCTGGAGTCCTGAGGAAAGCTCTCAGACTCCCTGGGAACTGGTGAGTTCCCCAGCTGAGAGGAATACCAGCATGAAGCTGTGAGAAGTAATAATAATAATAATAATAATAATAATAATAATAATAATATTATTAATAAAAATAATATTGACTTTATTTAGCCACAAAAGGAAGACACTACAAAAATATAAAAACAAATCAAGTATTATCACAGCAAGGACAGTTACAGGAGATAAATTAGGAGCAGATGTAATGGTAGCAAAAGTTGGAGAAGTGCTCAGCAAAGAGGAAAGACATTAAAGATTTCTTGAAGTTTGGTGGTAGAGAAATGAAATCAATTGCTGTTTTAGGGTTCAGAGTCAAGATGAATTTAGCAGCAATACAAGCATGGTTGAAAAACAAGTGAAGGGTGCAATGTTTCTAGGGATGAAGACTAGTGAAAGTGACAATATCATCAGAGTGAGTGGAGTGGGAATTAGAATGCTTTATGAAATCAAAAAGATCAAGGTCCAATTTAGCAATAATTTAGCAGATGGTGATCACAGAAACGGAAGTGATAGTGGGAAAGAGGAGAAATTGAGAAGAGCATCTTAGTATATCAAGGTAGAGATATATTTGAAAGCACACTTCTGGAAGCATTCCCATAGAATGGAACAATGAACATGAATGCCCCCAACAGTGAAAAGTGTAGAGAAGAATGGTGGGAGGAATGGACTTGAACAAAGATACTTTCACAGCAGCTGTGGAATTAAAGGGAACATTTCAGAAGAGGTCATAGAGTGAGGGATTAGCTTTGCAGAAGTGCAAGGACACATGACTAGACCAATTTAAGTTTTCAGCAATTTGAACTCCAAGATGAGCATGATGGAAGGAAATACCACATGACTTTGTTGGGCTAAAATCAAGATGGTTAATGAAAGAACAACTAGTCAAAAGCTAATTTTTAAGGCTAAAATGTACAAAAGTTTAAAATCACAGTGTCATTAGCATACAGTAGACATAATTAGTTGAAGACAAAAAGAAGGAGCTCATTGATAGCAACAAGTAAGAACAGAACAGCAAACACCGAACTCTGAGGAGCACCACTAGAGACAAGAAAAGGAGAATAAATAGACAAATTGATTTTGACACAATGACAATGTTTGGACAGGCAAGACTGAAAAAATTCAATGAAATCAGCATCAAAGTCAAATATTCTTATTAAACAAAAGCTTTATAAATGTCAAGATAATAATGAAATCAAGAACATTATGATCAGAATGGAATAGCTGTTTACAATCAAAGTGAGCAAGTTAGTGATGGTAGAATGACTTGAAAGAAGAAATAAGTGACAAATTTTATTGAACATATAATGAAAGACAAGGCAATCAAAGATCATTGACAGCTGAGAAAGAATAGCTATTGGACAATAAGAAGTGACTTGAGAAGCTGATTTCATTTTGGCAGTAGAGAGATCCAAGATGTTTTCCAGTAAAGCAGAAAATTCGTAGGGGAGCAAATGTAGGAGAAGAGATGCTTTAAATGGATTGATAGAGTTTTTATTAATTACAAAGGATGGAATGCCACCAGGATAGAAAGGACCAGACAACTTGCAGGCCTTAAGCATGAGGGAAATATCACTGGCATTGAAGACTATGTCACATATCGAAATTAGGAGGGAGGTGGCAGGATGACCAGGGCAGATAGGGACAGGATCTGAGAAATTTGAGTCAAAATAGGCATTAAAGTGATCAGCTTTCTCCAGATCTCATTAAGAAGAAAAAAGATTCCTTCCCTAGCAGGAAGTTGGAGAAAATACAAGATGTTCAAGAGAATAGAAAGCAAAAGATCCAGAACAGTGGATTCATAGGCATATTTAGAGTCAATTGCATTCCAGCAAGCATTAGGAAGGTTGAAGTCACCACAGAAAAGGAGAAGAGTGGGAAATCCAAGTTGATGGGAGAGAGTGATTGACTGATCATGAATGTACTCAAGCATCAATGAAAAATCAGCAAGGGGAAAGAGGGACGTAAACACAGAGAAGACAAACAATTTGGTCACTGAGAACAACACCACAGCTGCAAAAGAAATCAAGGGAAAAAAATCAGAGAGGGTGTTGATGTCAAGGCTAGGGTGATGTGAGGCAATGAGAACACCACCATGGTTACCATTAGTGTTATCTATATGGGAGAGAACTTTAAGTGTAGAGTTAGAAAAACAACATTGTCATCAACAGAAAAATCAAGCCAGATTTCAGTAATAAAAATGAAGTCAACAGGAGACTTCAAGAAGAAGTTGTAAAAACTGGACAATTGCTTAATGAGAAAATACTGTGAGCATTGGTGAGCAAAAACGAGAAACCAGAGTTGTGATGAGGAGCAAGTTTCAAGCTGGAAGGAGCATGTAGTCAATCGTGATAAGAAGCATCACAACAGCAGGTACAAAGGCCAAATATTTGAGCTCAGCATCAAAGAGGCAATAGTATCAGATCAAGAGGCCACCCAACTACACTTCAGGATCATTGAGAATATGATGGGACTCCTGATTACAGTAAATATGAATGATGTGCATGAAGAATCCATCATCAAATTGGAGTGAAAAGGAATGGAGGTGATCAGCAACATCAGATGCAAAAACTGAGTTAGCAAAACAGCCAATATAGATATGAGCTTTATGAAAAGGAATGAGAAGAGTAGTAATCAAAAACGCCACAGTTGACAGGAAGAACTACTACCAAGGCTGTGATGAGGGCAATAATAGCTTGAGTAGGTGGTGGCCAGGCAGCAGCACGGCTAGGCAGCAGCACAGTAGAAAGAGCAAAAGCATGAACAGAATGTGAGGAAGGTTGATTAATACGATTAGGAATAGTATGTGAGGTAGAAGCATTGTGAGAGAACATTTGAGATTGCAAGGATGAGACATTGGAGGTGAGTTTAGCAAAAGAGTCTGACAAAGATGACAAGGCAACATTGGAAGGGGGAAATCGGAAGACTGGTGTGAACTGTACAGGGAAGTGACAGCTTGTCAAAGCACCAACCATATAGAAAATTTAGCATCAGAAAATCCTGAAGGTCTGCAACAGACACATTAGCCACATGCGTGACTAAATTCTAATTACACTGTATAATTTTCAGGCATTAACTAAAGCATGTTTGCTAGTTAGGAGTTTTTATTTCTTTCCATTTAATGATGCACAAAATCTATTCCAGTTCAAAAAATTTTAGAATGTCTGTGTGGTATGCAATGGTTTGAAAAATTTCTGATGGGCAAGTTGAGTATAATCAAATGAAGTATTTCTAAATTTAAATAATTACTATGTGAATTTCGTATAATTCAAACAATTCCCCTAAAAATAATTTTTAGGAAAATGTTACTATTGAAGTCAATTCTTTTCATAATAAGGTTGGTACATTATCATTTAATTAATACTTTTAGTTATATGGTTAAAAACAAAGAAATAAAAAATGTTGTTCTTGCATTCATGAAATATTGTACTAAGCAATAACTGTTAATTAATTTATAATGTATATATTCATTCTGTCAAAGGAAATTAATAGATAATGTATGCAACTATATATTTTTGATGTAAAATATAGGTTTATCACACTTCATTGGCTAAGACAACGTAATATAAAACTGAACATAAATATTGTGTTGATTACGCAATTTTTTTCAAATATTTAGGCACCTTGCTTATATATTACCAACTTGTGTAATAGACAAATTCTGAGTCAAGGATACATTATAATTATGTATGAATACCTTGTAATTATTAAATTTGCAAAAATGAATTCAGAAAAATTATGTGATAAAGTTTTATATATATATATATACATTTCTAAAGAGACAGAGCACCCAAATTTGATGTAGTGCAATGTAATCGATTTTTTCATCTTATGTGATTAGTGTGGATATTATAATGTAATTATTGTGCTCATTTAGATTTTTTTATTTTTTTCATTTATTAGTAATATTTTTTTTAAAAAATTGCAAAAACTATTTATATCAGGCACTGTGTCTTTTTATCATTTTTTGTGTGTTTAGGTTAAATTTCGAGATTTGTTTGAGGATTATTGGTCATTCTAGGATATCTCTGATACCAAATTGTAGGAATGAGTACTTTTCAGACCATGGCCTACTATATGATGGGCAGGAAATTTTAAATAAAACCTTTAAATGTATATGTGTATACTGGATTTGCATTTGATTTTTGTTGTTAAGAATGGCTTTGTCCATCAATAGATTTTGGTTTTCAGCTCATACCCATGTGTGGTAAAGATTTTGCGGTGTGAGATAGTTTTTCATGCATTATCTCTTCCA
>CABFPE010000104.1:427224-443171 GCA_900660155.1 Hofstenia miamia
TAAATGTATATGTGTATACTGGATTTGCATTTGATTTTTGTTGTTAAGAATGGCTTTGTCCATCAATAGATTTTGGTTTTCAGCTCATACCCATGTGTGGTAAAGATTTTGCGGTGTGAGATAGTTTTTCATGCATTATCTCTTCCAATAATTTTTTAATTTTAGGTGAGAGTCATATTGTAGATTCTGCTAGGAGTTTCTCTTCTTCCTCTAAGGATGTGACAGTTTTAGTAAGGATTGTTATTACTTTAATGGGTTCAAAGTGACTGAGTAAGTTAGTTGTTTCCTCAGTGATATTTGTAATACTGTATGTTATTTCCAGGTAGCTGGTTTGCAAATATTGGATTAGAGAGAAATTTTTCTCTTTAATATTGTGGTTCTGGCATAGTTGGAGATATGACTGCATGCTGTGTGGTATTCTTTGTAGTAGCATTTCAGTAGTTAGTGGTGCAATTGTATCCATGGTTTTGACGAAGTGAGATTCAGCTGTAGCACCCCACATGTATTTCCATATGTGAGGATGGAGGAAATCTAAAAAACTTTTGTGAATGCCAAGGACGTTTTGGAGTATGATAGGAGAGGTGAGACCTAGTGCATTTTCTTTATTGATGATTCTTAGCAGTTTTTTGTGTGTATTGCAAACTTGTTGATGCTTTTTTAGAGGAGATATAGAGAGGTGTGTAGGTTGTAGTAGCCTGTTTTTAACTCTGTTTATTATGGGTGCAATTGAGACTTCATAACAGCCTAACTTGGTAATTCATGTCTGTTTTGCTTTTAATAGAGGTAGTTCCAGGCTGTGGTTTTCTGTAAGTAAGATTGATAATATCCAGAAGGCTGATTTGGTGGATATTTCAGGTATTTGTTTTGCTGCAGAATAGTTCATGGCAAAAGTCTTTTTTGACATTGAATTTGACAGCTTGTATGATGTAGGACAATAGCTTTTCAACTCATGTTATATAATGTAATGATGTTGAGTCAATGTTGATTGCTGGCCACTGATCATTGCTTATATATGTGGTTTTAAGCTGTGACCATCTGTCATTGATATCATTGATGGTTTCTTGTTTTTGTCTAAAGGTGAATCTGGTTGTGATGTCAGTTGCATTGATGGGTAAGAAGTTAGGTTCAATTATTTCACACATTTGTGATAGTAGCATAGTGTTGATTGCTAGTTGCTGTTCTGTAATCATGTGATATTGTGGCAGGAAGCAATGCATTAGAATATCTATTAGGATATGGTTGGTAACCAACAAGCTTTTCTCTACCATTGTATGACCTAATGTTGTTTTTCTGATAATATAGAAGGATTCTAGGTATGATTCCAGATCTAAGACGTTGTTGGGTATAAGGGAGGTTTCCTCTATGTAAACAAAGTTATATGTGATGGAATAGGCTTGAGCCTCTACCTGTGTATGTTTGAGGGATTGTACCATTTTTGGCTCTTCTTTTTCTTCAGTTTTGAGGATATAGACTAGATTGAGTGCTTGCCAATCTATGTTGAGACATTCTAGAGCTTTGCATTTTTTGTGGTTTTTCAGTAACTTGAGGATGCTTTTGAGTAAAATGTTACTGTTGAAAGTTATGTGTACTGTACTGCAGTAGTATTCTCTACTGAGTTTTTGTAAGAATGATTTGGGACAAAATATGATTGTGTTAACAAGAGGGCATTTTTCAGAGTTAATAATTGTAGGCAGTGCTTTGCTCTTCACTTTGTTTTCTGCAACTGTTAGTATTTTTGGTATAGTTTCTCAAGTTTGTTCAGAGATGTTGTTGTGAGTGATGTATCTGCATCTTCTGGAGGCAATAAAGTAAGGGTGAATGGTTTCACCATCTATAAGTGAAAATTGCTGTTTATGCTCATTGAATCAAGAATCTTGGCAGCTGCTGGAAGTTGATGAAGTTTGTGGTGATAGTATTTGACTGAGGATGAGGCATTTGACTGGTATGCTAGATCTAGTTGCACCCACCCCTTTTTTCTACTGTAGATGTGGATGTTGTAGGTTGTTGCTTGTAGTCAGTAGCTGAGGACGTCCTGCAGCTACTGACGTCTGAGGGCTGATCAGGAACACTGAAGGACCCTGAGAATGACCTGCAGGGAGATTCAGATGGATTCAATGACTGCTTCTGAAGGGACTCTGTGCAACAGCTTTTCATTTCATCATTTGAGTTATCTAAAGGCAATGAAGCAATGTTAATAGACCAGTCTTTATAATTAATATTAGATTTAACAATGTGTGTAGGCTGTGTGTGCAAGAGTATTGGAGAAAAGAGATTGTGTATAAATTCATCATCAAAAGAATCTTCATTGAATTTTGTGCAACCTGGTGTAAGATAAAATTCATTGATATCTGTTTTTATTAAATCAAATTCTTTTATGTTAGAGATTTGTGAATGTTCAATGTTACAAGCCACTCTTTTGATATTTTAAAAGTGGGTAATTCTTTTGTTGTCCAGTTTGTAATTGTTGTGAGCAGGGTTTTCAAGTCGAGTTCGAGTTACTTGGGCCGAGTTCGAGTTTTTACATTTTGACTTCGAGTTCGAGTAATTTTTTAAATGAAATTCTGAGTTCAATCGAGTTTTTTTCTAATTCCGAGTTTTTTAGAATATAAAACATTTATTTTACAATAATTCTAAGCTAAATAAAAGTTTTTCTGATTGGTAAGAAAGTTGATTTTGAAAGAAATTTAATTTTTACGCTATTTTCAAATGGATTTTCAAACGAGTTCGAGTTCGAGTTTTGATGATTTCTCTCCCGAGTTTTTCCGATCAAGTTTTGTGAGCTTATTTGAGTTCGAGTTCTTAACATTCCGAGTACTCGAAAACCCTGGTTGTGAGGTAAGATTTTGGTAATTGTATGTGGGCCTACCTAATTGAAGGCTAGTTTTCATACTTTTTTTTCATCTGTAATAACACCAGAAGTGTATACAAAGGCTTTGTCTCCAATTTTGTGTGGCTCACCATAGATGTTTTTGTTGAAATATCCTTGTTGACATATTGCCTTTTCTTTGCTTGGGCACAGATTGTTTCATGGGTTTTTGTAATAGAAAACATGAGTTTCATTATGTATTTATGTCTATTGCTCCACAGTAACCTAAAAGAACATGGAAATGGGAGTGGAGGCTTCACAGCCATACATATCTTTGTATGGTTAGATTTTGGTGGTAGAGTGTGTTGAGGTGTGGTAAAAATATTCCACCATTGGTAAGATTTCTCTCCATTGTTTGCTTCCAACATGTGCTGTGATTGTTCTCATCAGTTTTAATAGTGTTTGGTTTACTTGTTTGATGGCACCATTTGCTTGAGGGTGGTTGATAGTTGTGTGTGTATGGAGGACATCTAGCTTGGCTGCTAATGTTTTGAATAGGTGACTTTTAAATTGTTTTCCTTGGTCATTTATGAGCTGTGTTATTGGAATAAATATGCACAACCAATTGTTGAGTATTGCTTCTGCTATTGTTTGTGCCTTAATGGTTCTTAGAGATATTATTTTGCAGTATTTTGTAAAATGATCCACCATAATGAGTATGCTGAGTACATAAGAGTAACCATCATCATTTTGGACAACTGTTCTATGATGGCATTGAAGATATTGTTAGTGTATTCAACAAGTATCTCCTTGAGTTTGGCTCTTTGTCCAGGAAACATGATTTATTGAGGAGGATGCATGATTGGCATTTGTTGATGACACCCTCAACAGTTGGTTGTAATTAGAGCATTACAAAATTTTTGTGCATCATTAGTTTGGTTTGGTAAACGCCTTTATGTCCCTGTTCATTCATTTTCTTGATGACTTCTTGTTTATAATATTCAGGCAGTGTGATCAGGTTTTGTGTGGTGGATTCTTAGTAAAGGATACTGGAGTCAATTATTTTCCATTTATGCTTGTGGTAATATCTCATTGCCATTGAATCCATTAGTTAGGTTTGGTCATGTACACATTCCACTATTTGAAATAGAATTTTATCCTTGGCTTGTGCTTTAGTGATTTCTTCAGCCATGAGTTATTCCTTAATGAATATTGATAAGAGAGGTTTTATCAGGTGAGCTTTTCTGTCTGTATTTATATCTGGTAGTTGTTCATATCAGCATTTAGGTATGAATTGGAATTCTTTTTGCAGCCTATGTTGTTTTTGGAGACCTCTCTGATATTGTGGCAGTGCTGTCCAGATATCTGCATTGTGTGCAGCTTCCCTTTGTGATGTTATATAGTGAAATTGTAATTGATCCATTATGTAATGAAATTGGAGCAGTTGCCTGCATATTTCTTGAGCCAAAAAAGGCTGCTGTTGTCAGTTTTTACTGTAAATTTTTTTTGCATATAAGAAAATGTCAGAATTTTTTCATTGGTTCAATTAGTGCCAGCATTTCCAGTTTTGTAGCACCATAGTTTAGTTCAATATGCATGAGTTTCCTGATAAACCATTCTATGGGTCTTTTTTCACTACTTTGCATTTGGCTTAGTGTGGCTCCAATGGCAACTGTGCTGGTGTTGCAATCCAGAATGAATTGGTCATCTGGTATTGGAGAGTTAAGCAATTTTATATTTTTGATAACACTTGTTTCAAATTTTCAAGCTCCTCTTGGTGTTTCCAGGACTATTTGAACTGTTGTTGTTTTCTTAGTAGCTTGATATATGATGTGTTTTTTGGCTAAGTTGGGAATGAACATCTGATAGTAATTTATGAACCCAAGAATGCATTGGACATTTTTATTGTTCATGGAGCCTGTATTTTGTTGATAAGCTGATTGGTGTTATCTGTGATGGTGATTTTTCCATTGGTGTTATTTCTGCCAAAGAATACTACTTTGTTTCTTACTATATTGCATTTTTTGGCGTTTAATTGCAGACTGGTATTGTATAAGAGTTTTAATATATTGTTCAGTTTTTAAGAGTGATGGTTGATATTGCATGAGCCTATGAGGATGTCATTGATATATGCAGCAACTCCTTCTGACAGTCTGCAGTAATCTCTTGTCAGTATTCTGGTGACATATTGTTGGAATGTGGCAGGAGCATTGCAAAGGCCAAAGGCAATGTAAAGCCACTCAAGCAACGCATAGGGTGTGATAAATGCCGTCCTTTTCTTGAATGGGTACCTGCCAGTAGTCTTTACAGAGATCTAATGTTGAGAAGAGTTTGTATTTAGCAGCATTTTAGAGGATGTTGTCTACTCTTGGTAGGGGTTATGTGTCTTTTTTGTGATATTGTTAATCTGTTGAAAGTCAATACATAGATGGTGTTTTTCACCTTGTTTTTTGAAGATGGTAGGAGCTGTGGCTACATCATATTATTCCATGATATAGGAGCTAAGATAGTGTCTTTGAATATTGATCTTCCTTGTTGGCAGGCTTGGCATATGGGTTTGTTGGACCTATTTCTTCATTGTTGAATACTGCAGTGTTGTTTTTTATGACATTGTTTATTATGTTGCACTCCTCTTGGTTGAGGTGCAGATGCATGTCAGCAGTTAAGAGTGGAACCAATGTTGTGTCACTTTGAGTTGTGCCCATCAGAGATAGCAGTATGGATTTATGTTTCACTACATACTTTTGTAATGGCATTCCTGTGATGATGATTGTATTCTTGTTGAGTGGTATGATACTGTTTGAGTTTTCAAGGATATTAGTGTAACCTTGATTTTTGGTAATTGACACCACATTGTTTAATACCTTTACTAGCGAATTTTTATGCCATTTGTGTTGGTGATTACAGCTTCACCTTCAAATGGTTTTTTAGATGTGATTTTTGCTATTTTCCAATGAAAGGGCTCCAATCTTAAATATTCTGTTAAAGAGAATTCCAAAGTAGTACTGCCCTTAGTGGCTAGCAATACTGAGATGTTTTTATCTTCTTGAATTGTTGGAATAATCAATGAGACAGTTGTTTTCTTTTAGGAAATCACAGCCAATTATCATTTTGTAAGGGAGTGGCTGATTCATTGTGGTTATTATGTGGATATCTTGTTCAAACTTGACATTGTGTATTGTGACTTTGGCATTTTTAATAGTTTCTTTCATGTTGACATAATAACCTGATGCACTGATGAGTCTAGCTTCATTTGTTGTTATTTGGTCTTGATTCCATTTGATGTTGTGAGTGCAGGTATTAGCCATGATTGCTATTGAGGCGCCAGTGTTTACTGTGGCTTTTAGTTGCAGTTGTTAATAGTTATTGTAATATTAATTATAATATATATTATATATAATAATATAATATACATTATATATAATATATATATATTATATTATAATATATATTAATAGTATTAGATTTCTGTCAGGTAGATTGGTTACTGTCAGTAGCTCATTTGCTTGGTCTTGGGCTAGCACCCCTATTCATTTAAAGATTCATCATTAGATTCAGAGTGTTCATGTTTGTCAAGATCTTCAGATGTCTAATATCCATCTTCATTGACAAGGTAAATTATTTTCTTACAATCAGGTTTTAAGTGACCTTTTTCACCACATTTCTTAGATTTGATGAATGGAAAATCTTCAGATTTGTCTGTGGTTGCTTTTTGCAGGTTCTCTTTTTGGTGAAGGTGTGGCAAGGTTGGAATGTTTGTGGTGCCTAGCCTCACTGTCTGTTGATTTGTTTGTTATTTTTGATAATCAGTTGCATGTTGACTGCTTTTTTCATGAAAGTGTTTATGTCATCATTGATGTCACATTTATCCTCAAATCAGGATTTCATTGATTGAGGTAAGCCTGGGTGGATGTATGAGTATAGGTTTTGTGAGTAGTAATGCTCCTCTTCCTGAGACAGTCAAAGTAGTTGATATACTTTATGGATGTAATTTATAAGATCTTCATCTTTCTCTAATTTGCAGGCATATAGCTGCATTCAATATTGTTTTCTTGTACATTCATTGTCAAATTGATCATTCATCACACTGACTATTTTATTGTAATTTTTTTTTATTGTAGCATCTAGATTTAGGTAAACTTGTAAGGCATGGTCTATCAAAAAGAGAGGCATTTGCATGGCTCCATTCTGTTTAGTTTTGTGCTGCTGTACCAGATATATGTCAAAGAGTAAGATCCATTCTCTGAATGTCTGACCCTTTTTGTCGAATTTGTTAGTGAAGTATTGTGGCATTTTGTGAAGCTTGAGATTGGTTTTTAACTGTTTGCCTGGTAACATTGATATATTTTTTTTTGTTTTAGTTTTTAGTATAGCATTGGGACTTACTGGCATTAGCAATGCTGTTGGTGGTGACAATGGTCAGAATGCCAATGGACTCAGTGGCAGTGACACTGGGTTCATGCCTTGCATTGGATCTGAAAATGCATTGGCTTCTACTTTTTTTTGAAGACTGACTCAGGTTAGTGTTGGGTTTCATTAGATTTGTTATTGTTTCCATTATGTTTGTCCTGAACATGTTTAGATATTCTCAAATCATTGATTCAATTGTCCTTATTGTGGGAAGAAGATGACTGAGAAAATTGTCTCTCCAATGTGGATACTCTGGCTTCCATATCCTTAATGTGTTCAGCTTGGTCCATGACCAGCTCCATAAATTTGGCTTTAGATAAAGTTTTTAGAGATGATTGGGTATAGTTATACATTTTCTTAAGGTATACCAGATTTGAGAGAGGCATTGTGGCAGTAAAACATTTGCAGGCAAATTGTGAATTAAGACCATGCATAAAAATCCATTCAGAACTAGAGTAAAGTGTGTTGCATAATCCATCAGTAACCATGTGTGGTCAAAAGTGAGAGAAAGAATGGAAGTAACTAAAACTAAAATTTAATATTGATTAAATGTAAAACAAATGGATATGATAGATTATTTACTGGTAAAATGTTTGAAGCAGTTTTTATATTTAAATTAACTCAGTAGTATTTGGCAAACATCAGATGACCAAACAGCATATACTAATTAATACTGATGCTGTGTAATTAAAGCAGAACAAGAAATGCAGGGAAAATTGTTAACAAGATTCAACCAACAGGTACTAGCCAAGTGTTTGATTATTTACATAAATGTGCTATAAATATGCAGTGATTGTTTGATTCAATGGTAAACAAATTTTATTGGATTAACTTTGTTAATTTTTGTCAGGTTATTTATTAGTTAAATGGAAAGCTAAATGTTGGCAAGATTCTACAGTAGAACAAGATTTTTTGGTACAATAGATGGCTGAGCTTGGCATTTAAAGATTGGCATTGATGATTAATTCATTAGTTTTTTGAAATCAATTAATGTGGCATTGATCTACAAATTAATATAGAACTATTTGAGAATATTGTTGATAGGTCAGATAACAAAATAATAATGAAAAATGTTAGTAGATTGCATGCTTTTTTCTTAAAATTCTTTGAATCCTTTCATAAAATAAATTTGTTTGTGAATAAAACTTCTGCTTTGCATTCTTGCTGAGTTTCAACATATTTCTGGAAAAAGAATTTCAACTCAGCATTCACTCATGCTTTAAGAACTCATAAGTTGTTTAAAATAGCTTTCACAATTGAAAAACAGAATATATAGTTTTAATTCAATATTAATATAACATCATAATTAGATAGTACAGAATCATTATATACACTGACGTATGTTGATCTAATTTTAATACCTCATGATGTTTTTCAGATTGATTAATATTTGTTCAGACCCAGTTAATTTACACTTATTACACAGTTGTTACAAAATGGTCTGGAAAAATTTTCTTTATATATATATAAATTTTCTTTATGTATATATATATATATATATATATATATATATGTACAGTTCTGATGTGACAGACAATAATGGGGAACATATTCTTAATCAGGAGGATTGATTTAACCATAATCTCTTACTTTCATATCATGTTCTGGGAATAGATTTTTGTTAGAGTACTATTGTATGGAGTTTAAATAACTCAGTTTGATTATATGTGAATATGTTGTGAGTTAAACTCTTTAAATTTTTTTGTGGACATTCATGGTCTGTTTAAAAAAGTCATCCAAAACATCAATCATTATACTTAGAACATCTTTTTTACTGTAAAGCTTTTCACTAACCTCTAATCATGAAATATATATTTTGTTTTGATACAAATCTCTAAAGTAATAGCCTTATTATGTTTTAGCATCTTATTACTGCCATCACCAACATCAGAAATTGAGAGTAAGCAAATTCATAAATATTTTCATTAGATATAGTAAATAAGCTTTCTGTTATAATTGTGTATATTAAGTATTCCTATGATTTAACATTATGTTTTACTTAATGAAGCCTTAAATTGAAAGTAAATAATTATTTTTTTCAAATTTCATATCAAGTTCAATTTATTTGACCTGAATTTAATTTTAATTTTCAAACTGACTCACATACTACATAAAATTGTCAAAATTGCTTTTTTTACAATAGTACATTGCAAATTTTATTAGAAATCTCATTCATAATGAAATTAGTTCATTCAATATTGCACTCAAATGTAGATTAAAACTTTTTGTTTTTTAAATTTGAACTGCAATTATAGATATTGTACAAAGCTACTGTTTCAATAACTATAATCTCAAAAGTTTGCTTAGTAAGTTCTATATTTGAAAATATTTTTGACAATATTAACCTAAATTCTGTCTTACTGCCATATTTAGATATTGATGAAAAACTTGAAGATATCATATTTGTTCCTACAGTTAATTCAATAAATGTGTCATTTGAGAAGTTGTGCAAGAACTGTAATTACAGCATTATTATTTCCAACAACTTTCTTTACAAAAAGGAGATATTTACAACGGAATCCTTCCATAAATTTGATGGTCTCATTCCTGGCACATTATACTTCTTTGATGTATTTGCACATGAATCAAATCAAAATATATCAAAGCAGTTCAATTTAATATTTGCAACGTGTAATCCAGATTATTAAATTATAGTTAGCATATTATTATCAAATGTATTATGTAATTAACTTTTAAATAGAACATTATGCGCATATCAATTAGTTTCTAAGCATAAGATATATTTTATTGATATAAAAAATGCCATGCCACTTTAAGCACTTGTTATCAAAAGTCAAATACAATTTGCCAAGTTAGTCAGTGATGAAAAAATTAAATTGAAATCATGCAGTAGTTAAAATTCAACCTTTAATGTGCTTAGGATTACTTTTGAAATTTTTTGTAATTGAAGAATTGTTTCAATAGTGTGACAGAGTAATTTTAATATTCAGTGCATACTGCTTGTGAGACATGGGAAAACAATAATGATAATTGTGAAACGTGAAATTCTGTTTTTATCAAATTTAGAAAATCTAAATTTAAACCTTTAGAGTATTCCTTAGTCTTAAGCAGTCACTTTTAGTGCTGATAGTTTTTTTGAGAAAACTACTGTCCTTTTTCTTGCATGGTATGCTAAGGGATCTGTTTAATTGTACAATGTTTTGAATGTTATTCACTAAATTTATTTTAGTGCCACATATAAGAATGGTAACAATTAATTCCACTCGTAGTTCAATATATCTAAACTGGTCAGCTGATTGTTATGATTGCATATACCAAGCTTCAATATCTGATGAATTGCAAAATTTGAAATTGTTTTCAACTAACTGGACTGAACAATTGTTTGATTTGCTGTACCCAGGCAAAATATATCAGGTAAAAGTTACAGCTGCTGTAAAAAATTACACCAATGATGTTGTCAGAGAAATTTATGCTACAAGTAAGCAATATTGCATGTTTTGAATTTATATATATATATATATACAGCATGTTAGGAATAAACTTAGAAACATTTGTAAGTAATTTCATTATTATCTTCATCCTGAATATTAGGCATTTTAACTAATTTGAAATATCATGAATAGAAAATATTTCTCAGACAACATTTTGGCTGATATAATTTATACAAAATGAGTATGTATTATAAAAATATGTTCATGTCTGACAGACACTTCAAAATAAGATATAGCTAACCATAGCATATTATGTTTAATTAAATATTGCAGCATATTATAAAAATATGAAAATTTGACTTTTGTTGTCAAGTAACTACTAAAATTAAAAAATTAAAACATTTAGTTTGTTTCTTTTGATAGAATAGCTATGACATTGGAATTCATTTGATTTCGGATTCATTTTGTGTTCTAACTTGAAAAAATTTTGTTAAACTCACTTATTTAATGAAATTTATAAGGTAGTCTACTATTTATTGATTTGTTATAGAATGACAAGACTTTCTTGTAAGAACTCACATATTACAAAAAAAATACTTTTAATGATTTAGGTGTTTAAAAAAAATATGGGAGAATATTATATCTCATAGAATTGGCCTGAATATATATTAATAGCTCATTGGAGTATAATTTACAATAAGCAATCCTGCTCATATTAAAAACACATTACTCCAAGAAAGAAGATTGTAAATGTTTATTTCTTCAATGCTCTAATAATAATTTTAGAATATAAAGATGATGAACATATGTAGTAATTTCAAATTTCTCATTTAGGACCAGCATCCATTAATGCATGGGTTTCAAACTCTAGCACAACAAATATTGCTGTTCAATGGAATAGCACTGGAGACGATTGCTTGTACAATTTTACAATGAAGACTGAAAATGGACATATTAGCTTTGTTTCTAACCAAACAAGTTTTGTATTGCAAAATTTTACTTCTGGTAGTATATACCCATTTACTATAATTGCTTTTATTCATGGATTTTCATTTGCATCAACAAGAAATTTAATACTATATACAGGTATGAATATGAATATGAATATTTATTGAATTTCATATTTTTGATTTTGAACTACAGAATCTAAAAATTGAATACAATTGTAAATGCTTTTCAAAAAATGAATGTATTCTGTAAACTTAAGAATATATATACAATTATTTAATTACAAAAATTTGCTACAAATGTTTGAGCCAGGATTTTCTTTACTCCTAAAAGTGAGGGTAATCTGTTGGAGCACCCCTTTATAATGTTAATCCTGTTCATAACATAATTGATGAATATTAATAGAAAAAAATATTCTTGCGTCATAATTAATTTGACATCTATAAATTAACTGCAAATACAAGACACTTGAAAAATGATTAATTGAACACATTGATAGTGTAATGATTTGATGTCCTCCTGACCTGACAGTCTGAAGGAAGCTTATTGATGAAGCAAAAAAAAACTTGCTTGTTTTTTGAATAATATGCATTTAAATTGAAGAACAATGAAAGTATGATTTTTATTTTTAGGCATTTGTCCTAATAACAACATTTAAAGAAAAATAAGAAATATAAGGTTTAGATCTTCTTTCAAATTGGATTTCCAAATTATTCCCTTGGTGGCTGAGATGCAAGTATATATATATATATATATATATATATGTATATATATAATCATTAAATTAAATATATATATATATATATAAATCATTAAATAAGTAGCACATAGGCTTGGATATCCAAAAGATAAAAGTTCAATCTAATACAACATCTATTGAATTTGATTGGAGCTACTTCTCAAATACAGATTATATTCTTACACAGATTTGGTTAACTGATTACTACAGTTATGAAAACTCATGGTTTTACAACTATACACATTATGCCTATACAGCAAACATCTACAAAACAACATTTTACAATCTTACATCTGGTACTCTCTATGCAGTGCTATTTAGATTGTGGACTAAACCAAAAGTTTTCTGGAGATATCACTTCTATGCTACATGTAAGAATATTCTTAAAATTAAATTTATAACTTGAGAACTTTTGAAGTAGACATGATTGTACATTAAAATATTTATATTTTCAATTAATAAAGAATATCAGAGTGGAATTTTCAAACTACACATTAATATTTGATAAACTTGTTTGAACAACATTTTTAATTATATTGAGTCTTTCAAAATAATTATTAACATTTCTCTTAAATGGTGTTATTATGTAAGAAGCAATATTAAGTTTTAAATTAAAATCTTGTTACATAAATGTGAAGATTATTTTAAATTTTATATTATGGTACCCTAAAAATCCATATATTAACTGTAATTTCACATAGCCATAGAATAATAATGAATTTGATATCAATTCAAAGAATATTAAAATTTAAACAATATTTTAAACAGCATATTTTTACAAGAGTTCTTAGTAACATGCTCTTTATGAAATTTTAAATAATATCTAACATTTTATTACCTTTTCTAAAAATGTGTCCATTCTTGTCAAAAATGAATTTCCACACTTTGTTTTCTTGAGACTATTCAGTGGTTTCATTACACTTTAATTCAGTGTCTTCCATACTGGAATACAATTTTTTTAATAAAAAGTTCTACTGGAGACAAATCTGCATACCCGCATACAATTTGAAATAATGCATCATATCATTCTGCTCTACAGTGAAATTTAAATACTTTTTAAATTACTGATTTAGCGTCAATGAATAACTTTCCAAATGTATGCAGAAGAAAAACCAATCTCTATATTCCAATAAATTTTAAATCTCTGTGCAAATTTCCCTAAAAAAATATTTAACACATTTCTAATGATTTACAAATGATCACCTGCAATATATTATCATAACAACAAAATCTGCTACAGTAAGAGAGACAAAGTTTGTGATAGTTTGATGTTAGCATAGTGAACAATAATATTTTGCTATATCTTAACCTCAAATAAACATTTATCAATTTTTACTAAGGCATTACAATAGTGCTCAAACAACTAAATAATTATTGGATTTCACCTAGAGCTAACTAAAATCCTTTCTTAATCCCTTTTGATGATTAATTAGTGAATGTCTGAAATGATTCACCTTCAACAAAAATTTATATATATATATATATATATATATATACTTTTTCCTTCCTGTTCTCATAATATTGTATTAAGATTTATTAAAATTTTGTGAATTTAAATTATAAGAATCACAAAAAAAGTTTAAACAATAATGAATAACCATTGTACTGACTCTGTTTATAATTGTGTTTATTTTTAAAAGCAATTTGCAACTAACATTCTAATTATGAAAATCTTTTAATGCTTAATATTATTATATCCTTACTGCAGGCCAAATTAATAAATTCTTTAGCATTTGAAATAAAAGATATATCTCTCAATTCAACTAACACATCTATAGAACTTGCTTGGGCTACCGATTGTGGAAACTGCAGTTTTAACCTCTCAATTTCAAGTGTATCTAACCACATTGGGACCATTGTGACAAGCAGCTTTTTTCATAGATTTCAGAAACTTAAGCCAGGCACTATCTACACCATAAACTTTTCTGCTTATATCTTCCACTATACAGAAGAAAGACGCTCATTAATGTATGCAACAAGTAAGAAATTTTTCCTTTTTGGAATCAAAAAATATATAAATTCAAATTTGAAATTTCAATTATTCAAATTATAGGTTGAAATTATTCAAATATTAAAAAAGTATTTACATTGACTTGTCATAATTTATAAACTTCTATAACTCTTCAAAGTAATTTGAGAAATTCATAATCAAAATGGATTGAAAGGAGCAGAATTTTGTTGAGACTTATAGTTTTTTATTCTAAGATTTACAAGTGAATAAATCTAAACTAGTAAAAAAGACATCTATAACAATGGAGGGTCCGTAATGTTCTTGCTCATTTGAGTTGATATGCAAAAGATAAACAGCAATAGTAAATAACAACAAAACATCGTTTAGTCAATGGATCTTGAGAAAAAGTGGACATGGACAGTGAATAATGAGTCAATGGGTGGGATATGTTGCAATTTTGTAATGGGTTTCAATGGTCATGGGTCACTATCACATGAGTCATGACCCATTGTTATCATTACTAATATTACAATATTGATTTTTGGAGAATCATCTTAGTTACATTTCAGTACACTTAACCACATAAATATTATTACTGCCTGATGCAATGCCATGTATCCTGAAACTATTTAATCTCACAGCACTGCCCTTGAGCAATGTAAGAACTTTTTTTACAATAAAAACTTTATTGTTGCATTGATCATGGGTCAAATAAATAATGGGTCATTACCATTATTGAACAATTGCTTTAGTTTTAGGATGACATTTTGTAAAACAAGCTTATTAACATATATGCATGAACTTTGAAAAATATTTTAAACATCAGCTATCCTATATTTGTTTGGAGTATCCCAATTTTCATGAATTATCCTAAATCTAGACAAAGGGATAGGAAACATCCACACATTGAAAATAGTGGTAAAAATTTATGCTGAGCTTTTTCCTAGAAAATGTATAAATTATTTTTTTAAACATGCTGAGTAGCCATAATTCATTTTCTCTCTCTTCAGGTTTCTTCAAAAAAAAAATTTGGACCTGCATCCAGCGCCCTGTATCAAAGTATCTAGCGCCCATATAAATTTTTTTGTATCCAACACTTTGTAAATGCATTAAAATTTTGTATCCAAAGCCCGTATATGTATGTATGCACATAAATATATATGTATATATATGTATATATATACATCTTCGATCAGAAATATATTGCCATGAACATGAACCTAAGAGGAAGAACTTTACTATTTTAATGAAAACCAAGCATACAAAAATTGCAGAAGCTATATTCATAAAAGAAACTAAGGAGAATCTATTAAACAAACAGTTAAGTCAAAGATATATATATATATATATATATATATATATCAGACTTGTCAACGAGCTGTAATTTCTAAGCTCGGCTTTCCTCGCCACAGAAAATCTTTAATAAGTCTCGTTTTAGCTCGGGTATTTTTTAAAAATATTTGCTCTCAGAATTTTTTCAGTTGCTCTTCATATTATTTAATAAAAATTTCTAAAATACGATTATAAGTAAGGAATATATAATGAAAAAAAGAAAAATTTGCATAATCAAATTAACAAGCAGCACTATAAATTTGGTTTGCTTAAAAAAGGCTCGTTTTGGGATCGTTGTATATCCAATTCTCTGCTCAAGATTGGCTGGGATCGGCACTTTGACAAGTCTGATATATATATATATATATA
>CABFPE010000104.1:459558-494483 GCA_900660155.1 Hofstenia miamia
ATATATATATATATATATTGTGCAATTGTGCAATCCTGCACAAAAGTTTGTGTGCATTGTGCAGTTTGTGCAGTTGCGTTTTTTTCGATTGAACACCACCCCTGTAAAAATCGAGAGATTTTCTTTTTGAAATTGCAAATAGTTCCAGCATACTTGAATTATATAAATACACCTCTTTCCATTAAGACCAAAGTAAAAATGGTTTTAAATGCAGACCAGTGATATGAAAACCACACAGAAAATATCCTCAAATGTAAAATAATAAATTTTTTCAATATGTGTCTGATGTTACAATCTTTAGTAAGCCGATGTATATATATATATATATATATATATATATATATATATANAAAATATAATATTAATTAGATCATGAATTGTTTTTACACTTGATTTATTATATGTAGCTGAGATAAAAAAGTCTACTTCGCTAAATAGTCAAAAGCTCAAGCAAATTAAACATTCATCTCATCATGAAAGCAATAGAACCAAGTGCTTCAAATTAAAGAAATCTTTGTAATACATTTTCGAAATAATCAAACCAATCATTTTTGATTATTAAGACACAACCATTTGACAAATTCGTGTCGATTAAATTGTGGAGTTACTAGGGGAAAATGTCTTAGGAAATTTTCCATCTGTGTAAAGGAATTTCCACTGCCAACCCAAAATTCAACAACCTCACAAAGACAATTGTGTTATTGCTTACAGACTTTTGCATATTATTTTTCACGGCACTGAAGCTTCAGCGCCACTTGAATAGACAGGTGAAAGCACTTGTTTTGCATGAAATCAAATAGTGTAGTTATAGCTCAAGAAAAAAAATGGGCCACATTATAAACACATTTTTTATAACAAACGAAAGACATATAGAGACTTATAAAATTTACCATGCCATTCATTCAGAAATCTTTTTTATTATACGCATAACCTAGAGTTAAAAAAGCAAGAGTTGTTGTGAAACCTTGTTCATCACAGAAAACTTAAATGAACTTATATCGAGGTTTATATGGCATAACGACAGAAGAGCAATATCGCTGTCTAGAGAAATTAACCAAATATAACAAATTTTAACAGATTTATTATTATTAATTTGTTTACTGTGCAAGCCAAAAATGTTCTGGAATTTATTTTCTTATATAATTTTGATTTTAGCGCATATTTCATTAAAAACTATATATATATATATATATGCAATTTATTCTATATACTAAATCTCTGTAGTCACACAAGGCTCTATATGCAACCATTTTATGTCAAAAATGCCTCTACCGTTGACTTGTCAATCTTTTTATGGAATATGTGCTTTTTTATTCAACTTCTTGCATACAATTGGGTTTTAACTAAAACTATATCACAATTATTATGATGATTTTTTTGTAGGGTTTTTTAATTTTTACTTGGAAATCTGAATGATTTTTCATATGACATGAAGCGAATTTCTAAATAATAATTTTAATTATTACCGTCGTTCTTATGTAAAAAACCAAATTTTCTATGAAACAATTGCAATGTTTGATTGCAGAATTATAAAGTCTATCAAAGATGTATGTGAAATTCTAATGTGAATTTGTAAGTTGCTTGGAGAGAAAATAGCATCTCAGAGCGATTTGAATTATTGACCAACTTTTCATCTATACACTGAATGAAGGGAGCCTTTCTTCTTATTTGAATCATGTACGTATTATTTACAAGAAATAGAACAAGAGCACGTCTGCAAAACTATCGATATTTTAAGCAGCCCATTGAAATCATAGTGGCATTTTCATGAATAAATTTCAAAGTCAAATTTCAAAACAAATTTAAATGCTACAAGGAGATCTTGATCTTAAAATTTTAGAAAACTACGAAAAATTTTTAATTTTATATTATACATAAGTTGTTGAAAGATCACTTTGAAGTATATATTAAATTTTTAAATTTCTTCTGTCTAGTATTCTTCCCAGTGTAATTTTTTAATGCAACAACTTTTAAGGAATATATATATATATATATATATATAAATGCATGTGGGATTCTCATTGCATTGAAAAACGAATAATGTTATAAATTGACTCTTTTTAAACTTGTACTAACTTCTGCTACCTTCTTGAAAACGAAAAAATCTGTTAATAATTTAGTTTTAGAAACTTATCAATTCAACGAGCATTCTCGTAGATGCAAATAGCGCGCAAACATGGAGAGAAGCAAAAGACGAAACAAAGGTCTTTGGTATCGCAGATACAATAAGTAATGTGGCATTTAAGGCAAGCTAATACTTTGTACATCATTTTAATACAAAGATCACCAATAATTTCAATTGAACAAGTAAAAAATTATATTAACGTAATAATTAAATATTGTCCGCAAACTCAAAATATGTGAATAGTATTCATAATACGAGCTCTTATTATCTAACTATGAATCTATAAAGGAGTGATTGAAATCAGTAATGTTTGTGAAATTATATTCATACCAGAATTCTCAAATTTCCTAATAGGCTTTGAGATAATTGTGCATTTAGGGTAACTAAAGCCAGTTTAGCGTTAATAAATTCAGTATTACTGTTGCAATTTACATCAAGAACATCCTGAATATTTTTCCAGATGCTACTATCGTTGCAAGACTGAGATAAATTTTAAAATAATACTGTTCGATTAGAATATGTTAATATACCTAAATCTGATATTTGCATTGAAATGCAATGTAAACAAAATGGTGAGATATAATTCGAGAAAAGGATATTGCTTTTATAAAATACCTCCCTTTATGAACATCGGAATTAAAGAAATTTAAATCAAGACTGGATTTGATACTGAAGCAGGTCAGGTCTGAAGTGCAGGCGAACTCATCACTAGGGCGCTATTTTTTACGTAAACAATTTAAATTTTTGACCAAAAAATTTTGACCTTTTTTACTCAAAAAAGTAATTTTTTACCTAAAAAATTAACTTAAAGATTTTTAAAATTTTGTAAAATTCGTGTACTCTATAGAAAACATAATCAACTAGGTAGTAAGAAGCACCAATGCAGAACTGTCAATTATTTTATTGTCTTAAGGATGCTTTTAACATTGAGAAGAACCTTTCCATGGAAGCAGGAGAACACTAGCTATTTTCAGCAATGCATATTCTGTAAGATTTAATGAACCGATAATTCATTAAGTCATGTAATCAGCAAAGCCTCCAAAATTAAGGTTTATTCAAACTCAAAACATTTTAGAAGTTAAATTCAATTCGTAGTAATTTGTGACTTGCACTAACTTTTGCATTATTGCCCCCATTGAGAGCAGTTTTTGCTCTATCAACAATGGCAAAATATTAAAATGTAGTAATTAAATGTTTGCTCTAACTTATCTCTATTTTGAAAGATAAAAATTATGCAGTGATATTTTCCCATGTTTTTGCCACCAAGAAATTTATATTTTTAAAAACTAAACGAATTCGAAATGATGTTATAGATTTTTAAGTACAAAACGCAATCATTTTTCTCAGATGTTGTTAAGTTTTGAACTACATGGTTTTAAAGAGTTTTTTATGAAAATCATTCATACATTGTTTCTTTTCCAAATAATTTGACCTAGAATTTTGGCCTTAAAGAAATTTTTTTACGTAATTCCAACTCTTGTAAAATTTTGACTTCATTTTCACCTTAAAAGTTTTAAAGTATGTATGCATATGCATTAAAATAAATTTCTAACAATTTTAACAAAATTGACCTTTATTTCAATTTTGACTTTTGACGTTTCTTACTTTTGTTCGCCCTACTCGTCACTATTTTAATGTTTTTAATAAATCAATAGTTAAAATGACATTCTATTCCAACCTATGATGTTGGATTAACCCATTGTTAGGCAATAAAACATATGAAATCACATCTCACTTAGAGTTTGGTAGGAAATATATAATCAAGAGACAATTTGTACAAGAAATTCTAGTTTATTCTTTAGAAACTGTTATAATGATATGCATTACCTTTAGAGCACACACTCTAATTCAACTCTTGCCATTAAGAATGATGCAATTATCATGAAATCACAAACACTTCAACCCGAAGACACTGGAATTGTAATTATAACTGGTAAATTTTATTTACACACAACTTTCGCTTGCTATTGACTTTGTTTAGATGAGGCTGAGGTATACTTTAGCAGTCAAAGAAATGCAAATATTTCTTCATTCAATGTAGCAATCGTCATCTTCAATTACATGGAAGCAATCCTTCAGGATGTTAACATAACGTCTAAAGTTTTTTCAGTTAAAACTTCTCAACAGTTATCAAAAATTGATCCTCCTTTGCGATTTAATATGTTTATTGGTGATTCCATACAATTGAATGACATTGTGCTCTGCTCATTCTACAATAAAACTTCAGGGTAAGCAAAATATGTATATTCTAAGTTAAGTGAAATTTTATCAATATTTACTTCAAAATAATAAGAAGTCTTTCAACGGAATGTGGCTTAGGAGGTTGTACTTACAATTATAATTATTCGTGGAATCTTAAATGAATTTCTTTATTAATTTTATTGGGCACAATTTACATAATTATAAAAATGGAATATTCCTCGGTTAAGTTGCCAAGTGAATTGTTTACTTCAAGCACAATCGTTCCATAAATTCCATAAAACTAAATTTAATACAGTTGTACATCTGATATACAGTCACAATTCCTTTCCTAAATTCTTTAAAAATTTGCTGACTTTGCATGGGAAAGCATTATTCATTTCCAAGCCTATCCCATTCCACGAGCATTTTTTTATGCAATTCTATTTAAAATATTGAGAATTTGTTGGGAAATATGTTTCAAAGACAGAATAAAAATCTACCTTTATAGTATTTTCAGGCATGTGTAATCTAATTTGGATCATTGACTGATTCCACCCCAATTTTTATGATATGCGAGTGAATAGTATTTTGTTAAATATCTAGCATGCTTAAATCGTTTTAAAATATTGATGAATAATGATAAAGTATTTTCCAAATATTCCTTGAAGAATATCATGAAGCTAAATCCTAGAAAATATTTATTTACAAAATTTCTAAGAATTATAATAAACAGTTTTGGCAATAATAGCTTCTTCTTCAAAATATTTGAAGAATTACCATACAAGATACGATCAACTGAAACTATCATTACCAACAAAATAAAAATTAAATATAGCTAAAATTGTGAGGATATGCTCCGAAAAATTTTAAAGTACTGTAGTCAAAGAACCACTGATTAGTATTAGTAGAATACTTTAATCTACAGCCTCGATTTGTACATGGAGTTTAGTTTAATCTCATATAAAATAATATATAAAACAAAATTGCACATATATAATATATTTAAATCATTATCAGAAGTAACTTCTACACTTCAAAAAGTGCTAAAAAACAAAGGTGGATTTTTTACTACAAAAATAAATATATTTGCAGATATTGTCCGCAGTATCATATATAAAGTGATAAAAAAATTGTTAACCCAGTTTTTCTATTGCGAAAATGCAGCTGTTGCAGAGCGAGTTTCTAATGGGAAAATAGTTATTAGTACTTATAACTTTAGCTAAATTTAAGGAAATCCAGCATCAATAGGCCAAGTTTTTTAAGTGCTAGTAGAAATTATTTGATATTGTTATATGCTTGGTTCAGTTTGTTCTTGGGCATGCCACTTTGAAGAAAACATTTGCAATCATGAATTAATGTAACATTTTTTCCTAAGGCTTAATAAATAAATATTTACCCAAATATTCCCAATTTTCTTTTTTATTTTCAAATATTCAGTTAAATTTCATTTGATTCACATCGAAAATATTATTCTTTACATATTTTATGACATTTGCAGTTTGTCATTGTTTAATCGATGCACTACTGTGTGATTAACCATCATTTGAATAATCAAAATTTGGTAGTTTTGATTGACAATGGGTACAATGTTTTTAAATTTACTAGGATGCAGTGATGTTAACAAAACAAATACAATTTTCAGTATAATATAATAACTATTGACTCTTAATTGATGAAATTATTATTTATTGCATTCATTGAATCATTTGCTTTTTAAGATTATAACTAACATATATAATTATCTTTTTATATCTATATTTAGAAATTTTTCACAGGAGGGATGCTCTACACTTTCGATTAAAGATGGCTTTGTTGCTTGTGAATGTGATCACTTAACAAATTTTGCTGTATTAATGTCAAGAACACCAAATGAGGTAAAACATATAGTGATTTCTTAAAGCACCCTTTTTGAGAATCAACATTTTGCCACAAAATACTTCAAAAGGATATCCGATTCGTGTCACTCCGTATAAGTTCTGAAAATCCTAGATAATATAATTAACATCTTATTTTCTGTGATACATAAATTCTTAAACGTTTATAGTAAATATTATTTGCAAAATATTTATGCCTAAGATTTCCTTTAGGTTATAATTTATTTGCTTTACTGAGAGGCTTATTGAGCAATAAAAATGGGAAAATTGGAAAAAGGGAAGTTTATTAACAAATGTAGCAAAGTGTTTTAAAAGTTTAAAATTTCTCACAATTATTTGACATTTCAATTCATATAAAAAATTATTACAAAAGACATTAAACTTACGAAACTCTTTCTTATACATTTATATTAGAAGAAGACTGATTCTCTTCATGCTAAGCTGCTGACATTCATTTCAATAATTGGCTGTTCACTTTCAGTGATTTGTGTTGTGCTCACTATAACTGCTTACATCAAGTTTGAAAAATTGGATAGAACAAAGAGTTTTATTATTGTTAATATTTCCATTGTGTTATTGTCAGCCACCTCACTATTCACTTTGAGTTTCTTTGAAATATTTTCAGTACGTCTTTAGTTCAATATTATATTATAACATATTTGTTGTTTAAAGTACAGCGATGTTATTCAATACCTCAGATATATAAAATCGAAAGGAAATGCATTGTCTAAATGTATATAAATTTAGAAAACTAGCAAATGAAGAAATGTTTGCAAACTATTTGCATATATGCACAATTAAATATATTTTGACAATGGTGATTGAATTAATTATCTCTTAACATAGTTTTCTATTGAATTTTTTATAGTTTTTTTAGATTTTTTATTAATACTTAATTTGTTCCATAATACAATGCAATACAATACAATACAATAAAAATTGCAAACACAACTACAATATATTGAGTTAGACTGAAAGTCGCAGGGTTGTGTAAGGTAGTTTGAGTTCACTTTCAAGTTTGCTTCAGATGATGAAAGGCACACATTATTCCTTGGAGCAAAAATGACTGAATTATACCTAGTCTCACCGCTTTTTTCTGAACGCTTATTTTAAGTACCAAGCCGCCTTGCCTCTGACTCAACAGCAATAAATCATTCCAGATAGATAAGTTTCATGTAGAGGATAATGTTCATTTCAACCTCTATGCATCTCTGTCTTTTCGGGCACAGAGAAGGAAGATTTTGGAGGATGCCTTCTTTACAATTTTGAGTATGTGATTCGCAAAGTAGTTTCTCACCAAGAGCGATGGCTAGGATCTTCAACTGCTATTTTCTTTCAATACCTTGAATAAGCAGAACATCGAGTTTGTCAAAATGGATCAAAACTTCTTTGCTCGTCTTTTTATTAAAATTCAAGCTTTTGTTTGCAAAGCATTTTCTCAGAATATACAAAATCTTAAAGCATTGTTTCTCATATAATACCGACCAGGGATAATAGACGTATTGTCGTTAGTGAATACTGTTACAAAGCATCAACTCTAATTTTCAGAGAATCTTATTCATCATCCACTGATGTTTTTAAAATTACCCAAATTTTCAAAATGTCAAATTAATCTATTTGCAATCTTTTACTCGTATTCAAAAATATTAAATTTAATTCATTGTGATTCGGAATAGTTATGAAATTTGCGTTAAGGCTTTCTAGAACAATAATAAATTTATTTTCAAGAATTGCACATTCAATTTCATTAATGTTATATTTGAAAGATTAAAAAAAAATTACTAGAATTTAAGAAACAATCTAATTCAATCCATAACCTTCCGAAAGTTCCATACTAAATTCCATATCGTCCTTAAATTGTGATTTTCAAAGTTTGGGTATTTTAAATGCATTAATGCAATTTTGATGGTTTGATGGTGTAATGAAAGGATAGATTGTGTGGCAATGCAGTAACAGTATTAGATAAGTCTCCATAAGATAGATGGGAAATTTTAGTTCACGGAAGATTCGGATGAAATGCACGGAATTTTATAAATGTATGAGGGTTTTTAGAAAACTTTTGCCTTAGATGCTGGCTATTTGTTTAAATGTGAAGACGAGTAAAGCGAAGGCGAAGCTCTTATAAAGATGTATTACTTTGACTGGAGAATTTGTAACATTTGGAAGTTCTTTAGACGAATTAGTTTCATGAATGGTTTTTAGAGACTAATTAAGAGCTTTCATCAATGTCGGAGCGGTATCTTCTTCAATTTTTAACAAAGAATTAAATACATGTACGATGAATAACGTATTTCACAGAAACAATCATTTTGTAAATCTCTGGAAAATGAAAAAAAGATGTAAAACATTTGCTGCGCAATCAAAACTAACCTTATAATAATAGTCATAATAACTATTATTGTTAGTTAAAAAACCAGTTCTAATAGTTGGGTTCTTATGCGTTGTATTATTCTGCCATCGCATTTCTATTTAAAATTGAAGTATTTAAACATATAACACAGTGGTGCATCAGAATAATCGATGAAATAATATTGTTAATGTAAAGTGATAACCTATTTGTGTTTAGGATACTTTGTGTTTAATAGTTGGTGTAATCCTCCACTATCTTTATCTTGCTTTGTTTTCATGGTTGCTGTGTGAAGGGTTATTTATTTTATTAATGATTACGACAGTATCAAGAGATTCTCCTATTCCTAAAACAATATATTTTTTACTTGGTTGGGGTGAGAAATTTATTCTTTATATTAATACACAATTTAACTTATACTTTATATTCATTATTGTCTGACATTAAATTATCTGTTTAATATATTTCCCTGGTATTCATTCCAATTATTACAGAACAAAATTTTTGCTGAGTAATACTTTTTCAAATTGAATGTTTTCTACATTTAGGCATTCCAATTGTCTTTTTGGTTATTGCAGTAGCCTTTGATAGACTTAAGAGCTATGGATTTAATGACATTTGTTGGATAACCTCTCAAATGTATCTTTTACTCTCATTTATTTTACCGATTGCAATGGTTGTTGCCATAAACATTTGCATCTTCTTTTTTTTGCTACTCTTCATTTGGCGTTCATTTAAAAATACAAAGCAAACAACTTCAGAGAAAATATGGTATTTTCATTTTTCTATTATTATAATATTACAAATATCTTTTGATATATATATATATATATATATAATATGTGTATATAAGGCTTGCTTTGTGGATTGTGTACACAACAAAAATGTTTGGGAAAGGCTTAATTATGTTTCACTAATTCAGTTTTAGCAGCGATGTAAATATGCCTTTGCGAACCATAGATTGGCATGGACTGGGCTTGAATCTTCAAAAATGTAGTGGGCTTATAAGCTGGTCTGAGTTTTGATAAATTAATGTTAGATCGAATGTGTACTGGAGGTCATTTTTACAGAAAAAACTTAGGTATATTTGGAACATGTAGATGTAGGTTTACTATTGAAATCATATCCTATAGGGAAATTTTGTTTTGAGGATTGGGCTGAATCTGAAAATTCAAGTCTACTTACATCTCTGCGTTTTAGTGAAAGTTTAGCTTCTCTGCTACTGCGCGTTCATGCTTGCCGTTGTGTGTTGTGTATCTAATCCCTGTGCTCTTTAACAAAATAGGTACACATTATTTTAATAAAATTTATATTAAATGAAGGAAGACAATTTCCATTACTTATAATATGAACGTCATTTTACAATATATTTCAAAATTTACAGCGATTTATAATATCCTTAGGAATTTGTTGTTAGTTTGTTTTTCATTACACTTTAGACATGAAGCATACATTTGACATTAAAGTTTTTTAAAAAATTCACCAATGGACCTAATATTTCACTGCTTCTTATTTATAGTAATTCTGTTGTTTCAAAAAGCAATACGCTATATTCTTTTAATCTATATGTGCGCCTGAATACTCATCTTTTATTAAGGTTTGGATTTTCATTGAAGTGGTAGGCTTGAGCTGTTTTGGGCCTTAGTAATTTTAAACTAAATGAAATTTGTGGGTTAGTGCAAATCCTACTTTAATCACGGCTTGGCGATTTGCAGTAAAAAAGGAAAAGTAGCAATAAATACACTTGCAAGTAAGGAATTGTTGTAAAAATTTGTCCAAATATGGAATACAAAGAATAGCAATAATTTCCTTAAAATTTGTGGAGCTAAAACCATTGTATTTGCTTCTAAACGAAAAAGGGTATATCAAGCAATTAAAGGGTTTCACAGGCAAAAAATAAATTAGATTTCTAGAAATATTTCATCTCAAGTAAGAACGGTTAGATCTACATTTCTGCTTGCATAGATTTATATTTACTGATTTTTATGTTGTCTAGTCATAAATTGTGTTATGCAAAAAATTACTGTTTATAGTTAACGGCCTCATTATATTTAAGTATGGTTTTTGCAATTTTCAAGAAATCAAAGTGCTTCATAAGTACATAGACATGTAAAATAGCTAATCTTTGATTTTGTTACTTAAAGTGATTTGCTGTATTAAGTGTTGGTCTGTGATGAACTGTGTTTGTCGCCCTATTTTTGTCAATTTTACTTCAAATCGGCAGGCTGTGATTACAGAACCCCTTGGTTAGTGTCTTTAGACAAGCCTAGTTTCGCATGAAACATGTAGGCAAATTACTGAACGCTTAGCCATTTAAGCTAGGTAGCTTCATTCTTTGTCAATCATCAGGGCTTAGCTATTGTGGCCAAAACTGAGTTTGAAAATTTACATGCATCTCTGAATTTCAGTGAGCATTTGGGGTTACCACTTTAGTTCTTACGTCGTTTGCGCTGCAGTAATGTATATTTAGCTTGATGGGGAGAAAGAGGATGCCATTTTATTTTTACCTATGTCATTTGCTTCTCCTAATTGTAATTGATAAAATGTTTGTATATATTTTTATTTTTTTGTAAATCACAGTTTTTCTATACTTGACTAGTTTGGGAAAAAATTTGTTTATACTCAAGGAAAGTCTGAATTTGCACCTTGAGTCATAGAAACTATTGAAATAAGAGAAATATATATTCATAACATTATTTATCTAAGATTCCTAATGTTATGAAGTTTAATTCGTATTTAGGTCTTTCGTAATGTTAAAGTTGACAAAAACATTTACCTTGATTGTACGATTTTTTATTAGTATATTTCAACAGCACAAAATCCAATGCACTTAAATAAAAACAATATTGTACTACTTAAAGCGGTTTGCTGTAAGAAAGAATGGCGAAGCATCTTGTGGTTCTTATGCTTTTTTAATTTTTATGTTACACATACTGGGCATGTATTATTGAAAATCTGTCTGATCTTTCTTTATGCTGATATAATTATTAATATTAAGAAAAACAAGTTTACACAAATTATAGAAGGTGCCTAATTTATAAGTTTGTTGTTTTGTGTTGTGGATGATGTCTGACAGGAGGCCTTTTGTTGTTGCGATTTTTGGTTGTTGTGAAGAAACACACACAAAGGAAAGTCTGTAAATTATACAAAAATGTGTATGGAAATACTGAAGTTTGTGATAATTCAGTTTTTCAAAATCAGACCAAAAAATTTTTAACACTCAAATTTCTAATTGTTTTGTCAAAATATAAAACAAATCCTGCATGCGCAGGTGCTAGATGCGATTTTAATGGTCGAAGTAATGTGCTTCTATTGTTTAATGAGAAACTTTATCAATTCTCCATGAAATTCCAGCGACATAGATTATCAGTTGTGTCTCATGAATAAAAAATTTAAATGCATGAAGATATCTATTTTCGTACAAATTTCATTTTAATCACTTTATTCAACTCTATTTGAAATCCAACTTCCCAAACTATCGAATTATAGTAATTTGTTTGTCAATTACTGCTCGCAAACTATTTTGCACTTCTATAACACAAGTGTCTTAAGAATACACCAACCAGAAAAGTTTTGATATTAATGTTTGTGAACCTTTGTCGATCTATTGTAGAGTCCAGGAGAAAGTTTTGAAATTACTTTTGACACTAAGCTCAATGTTCATCCAACACTTCATCACCCAGCCTAAGAAAATTTTATGATGATTGCTCTTTACCTAAGCTCTCTAATGGAAATTCTATTTTGGGCATCGCTTGTGTTGTAAAAATATTAAACGGAAGTTTATTCAAATTCAGGCTTATTGTTACAATTCACATTTATAAAATTATTGATAGCAATACAATTGGCTCATATTAATCTAAGCTCAACATTATTCGGAATGCTATGAAATATTATATATCGTAAAACCTGTAATTGAAGGCAATGGCCTTTTATTTTTCAACCTCCTTGCTAGGGTGGCCTTCTACTACAGGTGGCGTTCAATTACAGGTGGCCTTCAATTATAGGTTTTACGATAATATGATTGAATCTTAAATATCAATGAGCCAATTTAGTACCATAATTTGTACCATGTGGAATTGAAACCTACCTGTTCTAAACTATGTCAAGGTACATATGTGGCAGGTTAACCCTGCCAAAAATAACACAGTTATAAAATATTTTTCGAAGTGTTTGTGCTCTGGACACCTATTCATGTCTGCATATAAATAACTATGGAAACACTTTGAGGCAATCATAACAACATTGGCTACAGATATTGTATGCCATATTTTAAAGCCTTTTACACCAAAAAAGATACTCTGAAAGATGAAATATCAAACATTCTATGTACACATAGGATTTGCAAGCGGTATAACTGTAAAAGAGAGTGACATTTTGGAAAGATCTTCGTTTAGTGACCGACTTTGATCTCAAACAAAAACAGGAACTTATACTGTTTAAAAAACTTCTGCGCATTTCTGAATGTCCAATTAGGAATTGAAATAATTAATGTCAAATACAATATTTATACCATTTAGGTTAAAGCAATAAAGTTTGAATTAAATATATACTTTTATCATCATTACCTATTGTTTTTAAAGGAAATGTGCAAAGAGCTGTATCATTCTTCATCCACTGTTTGGATTTTCATGGGTCATCGGACTTCTTTACTATGCTACAGATAGTGATACACTTGAAATTTTATTTATCTTAACAAGCAGTACACAGGTTTGTTATTTTACAGAAATTAAATAAAACAATAGTCTACAAATATGGAAAATATTTTTTTTTCAATATTACTTGAGGGGGGGGGAGGGAGTAGGAACAATTTTTTTCCGGCTCCAAATACTGCTTTTACACCGGCTTAGCAAAAAACTTCCGCCACCTTGGCCTCAACCGCTTTAAATGTATATGAGTTCTATTTAAGAAATGACTTGATTTATTCAATTTCAGTGTGTTCCGTAGGTATAATGAAGTAAGGTTAACTTTTGTGAATTGGAATTTGTCAAATATTTATATTTTCATCTGTGTTTTACATTGCAAGACTAATATTAAATATGAAAATCAAACATTAAGAAGCAAATAACATCATGGTTTTCCAAATTACAAAATAAGAAATATCCTACATCAAGTGTCAATTTATGAAAATATTTACCTAAAACTTTCAAATCATTTTCATATCCTTCTCTAAAAAAATCTAATTTTAAACAGTACGATGTCTGCACATTGCTGGCCCCTTTTAAAATATATTGCAGTGCGCAAAAACGTAAATGGAGTAAACGTAAAATTCGTGGTAACACAGAAACAAACATTGAAAAATTTCATATCTGCCTGGGTTCTACTGATTGGCGAATTTCTCAAGATAATTTAATAGAAAATGAATGCAGAATACTTAATTTTTGGTATATATATATACACTCCGGAGGTTACTGTACCTGTTTTAAATGATGTTAGTGTATTTAAGAATTTATATCTTAAAGATCTTTTTAAACTTAAACGCAGGGCTATAAATAATCGTGATAATCAACAACGTAATTTCATTCAATGCTTAGTTAACCAATATATTGTGAATGAAAGTCAAAAGAATTATGACTGATTGCTCAAGGTGAAGAGTGCATTTCTTCAACTCGCAGTAAAACAGAATTTTTTAATTTAATCTTAAAAAAACTTGGAGAATTTTTTTTTTAGAATATTAACCTATAGCTCTATAAATGCAACAATGAGCCATGGATGGACACTGGTTTCAGACCGGTTTTCTAGTCATTGGTAACCATGCCATTTTGTCTCTACCAAGTGCTGCGTGAATAAATCTTGCAAACATGGCAATAATCTCTTTTCTAAATTACATTGTTTGCTTTCTATTAGTTAGTTTGCCTATAGTGAGGATGATTTTAATTAAATAAAAGACATCTACTGCAATGTGGAAGTGATTCTATTTTATATATGTATCCATTGCGCGAGGTATCGACGATGACTTCAGAAAATAAATCAGAAATGACAATTAGTAAAATATTTGACAAATTTGTGATCACAATTTTCTTCATATAATTATAAATCGCTGCTTCTTATTGAAAATCTCTGACTAGTTCATCTTCTAATTGCTATCAATATTGTCAAATTCTAAGTTGCAAAATGCTTAGAAGAAAGATTTTTCTGTTTATAGCAAATTTGAAAAAATTAGAAGACATTGTACAAGACATTATTTTGCCAATTTGTTACCAAAATCTGTTCTAGAATCATATTTCACATTTTTCCACTGGAAATTCTGAGGAGGGTTAAATATTATAAGCGATCAAGAAACCGCCTATGTGTGAACCGCATTCCAGGTAGGGTTGATTGGTTTCCCAACCTGTTTACGATTAATATATTAGAATGAGATATTTCACCCGTTGTATTCTGTTATTAAGGCTGTCAAAGAAGCTATACTTTTTGCTGACCACAAGATTAGTAAACTAATACCCATCTTACACAGTTTTCCACGAGCATCTGTGGGCTACTTCTGTAATAGCAGGACCATAAATACATACTGTGAAATATTCTAAAATATTAATAAACTCTGAATTTTTTCATTAAATATTAACCTTCCCTTTTCCTACTAGAAGACACATTTTTGCTTATAATTTTTTCAAAATTTACACAAGATAATTGAAGAGTAAAAGCAATGTTGCCAATGGAAATGCTTTCAACTTATTTCAAAATGGATTGTATTTTGTAATCCAATAATTGATTTTCAACTGCTAAACAAAATTGCGTATTGAGTAATTTTCTTTTTATATTCTTATAAATACATTGTAAATGTAAATTTCCTCTTGATAATCATTGATATATTTTATACACAAAAATGGAAAAGTACAACTTGCTATTATTGATTAACTTAATATATAAAATTTATTGATCTTGTCAAATCACAGAAGTCCAGGCTTAAATACCCGAATTACTCGGATCTCTAAAATACACTAATATACGCTGCAATGACTCGAAATTACTTGGGAATATTTTTTTCATCTCTGCCTGTATGTAGTTACAGTAGTGAAAATTATATAGACCAATATTTCACACACTCATGTATACATTCTGGATATTATTTATTTTTACTTCATAAACATTTCCTTGTTAAAAATTTTGAGACACAACTGAATTTCACTTAGAGGGGGCACTCACGTCCATTTGGTGGCACGTCGCCATGAGTGCCTGCTCCGTGGTTAGAGCCCTAGAACCAGTCTGTTTTACAATATTTACACCACATAACATTTAAAACATATAGTATTTTACATAGCTTAATGCACTTGCATGTTGTCAAAGCTTTGAAGAGCAATTGTTGGTTTCTATATGTTTTACAAGTGTCGTTTAGTTGGCTATTCACACATATGAAATACATAGCATATTGTAAAACAATTTTTATTCATTAATTAAAATATTTAAGCATTTAGACATTGTTTAGAAAATTATTTGAAAAGGTTTAGAAGTTGCTTAGAAAATGTGTAGAATGTGAATTTCAAGAATTTAGAAGCAGTTTAGCAAACATATAGAAATGGCTTAAAATTGTTTAACAAACGTTTAATAAATGTCTTGCAATATCATCAGATGACAGTAGATGGTATTGTTAATGTATTTAGAAAACACATAGTGTATATTAAAACGCCTTGCAACGTTTTATATCAACATTAAAAAATATTTAATTTTATTGGGTATTTAAAAAAATTAGAAAAATACCTTCAAAGCTTGCATATGCTTTGTTCTACAACTTTACGCAGGTGCATGTTTTACATTGGTGGAGATTTTAAGGATTTTGATTATTCTAATTTTCCATGCTTTATCCTCATTTCTCAAAAGGATACAATGCAAAGACTATGTTTTTTACTGATTACCAAGCTATAATTGCTAAAAGAAACATTTGTGTGAACCCATCTACATACCTTATTTATTTTTTGGCTAGCAGAAACAAAACAGACTTGCTTAACTATTTAGTTGATACAACACTCCCTAGTATTGCATGCATGATCTAAGATTGCAATTCAGCTTATAAAGCTTTCCTAAATTATGTTAGACTATCATTCCCTTACTGTTACCCACAAATTCCTGTTAAAATATTTAGTAAGGACCCATATTTAATATCTATTATTAAAATTTTGCTATGAAACTGAAACAAAATGTATTGGAAAGGCACTACATGAAGCTATCACTTGCAAACCTTTGTCTGCCTTGAAACTGCTTGAGTTACAAACATCTTCCAAAAAGTCTTGGCTAACTATAAACTCACTGTGTGGAAGGAGAAATAGGTACCAACAAACATTTGAAATAGACATTGAAGTTTAAGTGCACATTTTCCTCAATTTTACTAGAAATATGTGCATTACTCCTGTTTGATTTGAAACTGATAATTTGAAATGTTTAATTCGTTATTTGCTAAATATAAGTGTTATTGTAAATGATAACCTATCAGCTTAAGTTCTTAGAGATAACTCTCATTGCTTTACAGAACCTTTAATAATATAATTCAAAGAAGAGTTTTGGAGAAATATATTTGTTAAAACGCCTGTCTTTGGCCTTCTTTCCAAAATCAAAAAATATTGAATATCGTTTATAATGAATTCGTTTTACCACATTTTATATATTGCAGCACAGTATGAATAGAATACCCCAAGCTCATTTGAACTCCTTGATGAGAGCTTTCAGCAAGGTAAAAAAAACATAGCAATATGACAGAACTGAGTAGGAATTACCTTTCTGAACTTGACAAAAGGATGTTCTATAAATACAAAAAAATATTCCATATTTTTAACTCTATACTTTGTTGTTGCTCATCATATGCTGACAAAAAGAACAACTTAGTAAAATATTTAGTTTCTATTGTGCAATTAGAATAGAACTTGATAAAATCATTTCTGAAGTTTCACCTGCAGTATTTCTGTATATGTAATAATAATTATGGGACTTTATGTCATTCAAACTTCAAGTTTTAAACAAAGTTCAAAAAGAGCCAATACTATCCAAATCACAAACCCTATTTCTAAAGGTTTGAAAAGATTACTTCCTCAAGCGGATTAGTAATTTTTAAGATAGAATATTATCTGGTCAATTCAGATTTATAAAGGGAATAATCACTATTGATGCCATATTATTCTTTATTGAAATTACACACTTTCATTTGAAAAATAGTATCTGCAGTAGCATGGTGTCTCTTCACATTAGAAAAACGGGATTTTCTAATTGTTGAAGCTAATTAAAAAAAATTGATTTTGATCAGGAGTCAAGAACACTCCAAAATAGCTTCGTGAGCAATAGGGTACACTTTTTAAAAATACAAAGTACAAATAAGGCAATTCCGTAAGGCGCCATACTATGGTCCATATATTTCAATTTTGTCATCACTGGCATCCCCACACATATGCAAGACACCTAGATAATTCAGGGTGCCTATTATACAAGTATAATCAATATACACAAAAATCGCAATACATAGCAACAAGAAGGTTAGACTTAATCATTCAGAAATTAGCAAAATAACTTCCACCAAAATATATTGACAGTGAATGAAAATGCGCAATTCATATTTTCAACAAAAAGCATACAAAATCAATTGAAATCCATAATAAAGATTCAGAAGAAGGCTAAAAAATTTAGCATGCAAACTGTAATGTCTCTAGGTGTTGAGTTTAAGTCCTTTTATGTAATATTAACTTAGATAAACAATACATATTAAAATGACTATTTCAATTGTGCATTTCATAATGTTTAATATTGACAAGCAAGAAATTGATGATAAAATTGAATAATTATTAATATTATCACCAGTATATTACACAAAATATCCATGGCTTGTGTATCTGTACAAATTATGAAATATTTTATCATAATACTTTATTTCTAATGTGAGAAATCCATCCTCACTGAAACTGTTTACGAAGTTATTACAAAGGTCTTGTGAGCAATCATAAAAAAACATATATTTTGGAAAATTTTTACTTCTATTAGCTTTTGCTTTTTGTTTTTTACTAATCTCAATTTTAAAATTTGGGGCTCTAGCCATTTTTTTGACTGTGTGTTTTTCATTTTTGTAAAAATGTTTTTTTTATGGGTTTATATATATATATATATATATATATATACATATATATATTATTTTATTCGCTTAACTACCTGTACAAACTAATTGTAAATAGGAATGAATAAATTTAAGAAAAATTACAAAATAGCTATAGAAATTTTGGGCAAATCCCATAGTTTACAAACTCGCAATCAGTGGGGAAGAAATTCTAATTGTAGATGGTAGATTTACAGTAAGGAAGTCTAAGTCGGATGCCGCAAGAAATTTTTGATACATGGGGTGAGTACTATCCTGAAATATCCTGACTACAGTCTTTATAAATTGGCGGCAAAATTGATTAGTTATGTAATTAATTAAGTAGTCTTTTGAAATGTTTTTTTTAATTGCAAAAAATTTCAAATGTTTCTTGAGAAGTCGTCTTTGTTTGTCATTAATTGCGGGTATCCAAAATTCTGCGCTATATAAATAAGTAGGCATTATGTATAGATTAAGAACTATTATTGTTCTTCTGCGATCTAATAAATTCAGGACAAACATTAAACATCTAATTACATAATTAACCCTCTTTATGATGCATGATATCTGTTTATTCCATTTCAAGTCGGTTTCTATAAATAGGCCAAGGTACTTAACATCATTAGCCTGGTAAACAAATTCATCATTAATAGAAATTTGTGCAGATATAATTTCACGCAAGTTGGCGTCCTTGATGTTGGGATTGGTAAAAGTTAACTCAATATACTTTGCAGGATTAAGATACAAGTTCTATTTTCTGAGATTTTCGCTGTATCATTCACAAAACTAACGTACTTTTTGTATTACATTTGTGGGTTTTTTGTTAAAAACCACATATTATTCGGGTTAGCAGAAAACAAGAACTGATATGATTAAATTGCTTTCTATGTCGAAGCTTATTATGACAGTCAACTTTGGGGAAGGCGTTAATGCTCAAACATGAACTTCTATAAAACTAACTGGACTGGAACAAAAACACATTTTTCGCAACATTTGCCCAATCTTAGAATATTATTTATTGATAAAAATTTATTTTATTTATACAGAAATCATTGTATTTATGTACAAAAGTATAATTCAAAAAATTTTAAACAACATAATTCATAAAATCAATACAAAGAGCTATCAACTTAAAATTTTTCAATTTTACTTCTTGTCATACTTGTGCTAGAAGTGTCTTTATTTTTGGCAATATTCTTAATTAGACAATTGGATTTCATTTTATTAATTAATTCTGATGAATTAATATTAAAAAGCTGTCTACCACAAATGTTTGTTGCATGAAAATCTTCTTTTAGTCCATTTTGACAATGAATTAAACAATGGAAATATTGACAAATAAAACATATTTTTGATATTTAAGTAAACGAACAAATTGACTCTTCATCAATATCGTCCAAATTAAGAACTATATCACTTTTTCATTTTCATCAGTAATAACTTCTTTGGAGTTATTAGACTTTCTTGGTAGGTAGACTTTAAGGACCATTTTTTGGAACTTTATAGCTAAAAACATTTTAAAAAATCTTGTCATTCTTACATATATATATATATGTATATATATATATATATAAGTACATATATGTACTGCATTTATACTCAATACATCCTTTATTTGTTTATATTTGTATGATAGTTAAAATACATAAAGAAAATGTAGTATTAGAGAACGTTATTATGGATTACATGTAGTATTTAAAATATATTAGCATTGAAAAATAAATAAGTAAGCATGCAAATGTTTTCTGCTAATGGCAACCATAAATACATCTCTAGTAACATGTTTCAATCTTTTCAACAGAAATCTTTCAAATTTGTTTTGAGGATGCTTTCCAATCTTCGAACCATGCAAGTGTTTGAACTTCAATATCTTTATGAAGTTTCTTAATTTTTCAAATATAAATCCGACAGAACAAATTTTCCTTTTTATAAACGCAACTTTTGTAAAACTATTAGATAGTACCATAAAAAAAGAGAAGTAAAGCCATTCAATCAAATAAAGCATGCAGGCACTTTGGAATTAATTTCATTAAATATATATATATATATATATATATATATAAAAAGTTCGGGAACACTTTCCAAATTTAGAATTTTTTGTATTTTACACTAAAAAAACGCAATGTAGAAACAATATAATAACACAATGTAGAAACAATATGATAACACCATGTAGAAAACTCACCGTCAGAAAAACTCACTAATATTTTGTATGTCCGCCAAACACACAGCAATGCGATTTGATATTGACTCGACCAACTTTCTACAATAATCATCAGTAATATCTGTGCACCATACCACTTTAATTTGATCCTACAGATCGTCGAGTGATGTGCATTGGCGCTTCCTCAGACTGTTTTTGATGTGATGCCAGCAATTTTCTATGACATTGAGGTCTGGGGAGTTTCCGGGCCAGTTCTCAAGCAGCTGAAAGTCTTGTGATGCAATCCACAGGCTCACAACTTGGCACTGTGGCAAGGAGCACCATCTTGTTGTAGTACAGATGCTCCGCGAAGCTGCATAAACATGGGAACTTTCTCCTGAATTATCTTGAGGTAGTCTGTCACTCTTTCGTTTTGAAGAACAAAATGCAGAACAACACACCCATTCGCAGTTATGGCACCCCAACTCATCACAGAAGGTGCTGAGCGGACAGTTTGTTGCATGTAACATGTGTTGAATTGTTGGTTTCTTGGTCATCAAACATGTGGCCGGTATGATGTAAACTGGCAAATCTTGGATTCGTTACCAAACATTACTTGATGCCACATCTCAGGGGTGTAGAGTTGGCATTGCCTGCAGAAGTGCACCCTTCTCGAATGTTCTTTGAAGACAATCGGAGTGTAGCTGCCGGTTTGCACGATGGAAGGTCATAGGTAGTATTCAATCGACGCCTAATGGTGCGGTTTGATACATTCTGCACTACTGCACCTAGATTTGCTTTGACTTCAGAAGATGAAGAAAATGGTTGATTGACGACGTAACAGTGAATGAGACGGTCAGTGTGAGGGGTTCTCACTTTTGGTCTTCCAGACTGCTTGTGAGAGGAAAAATTTTGCAGTTGCTGATAGCGAGTAACACTTCTGGATACCGAAGATAATGACACGCCCATTCTAACAGCTATAGCGCGATAATTGTACATCTCCTCGTACAAGTTATGAATTTGAGCACGCTTTGTTTGTGAAATTTTACTACAATGGACCATATTTCAAATTATAATGATAGTGCTTTTTCAATGAAAATGTATTATGTGTAAGTCTAAGGTTGTGGTAATTTTATTGGCTAAATGAATCTGTTGTAAATTCTAAAAAAAATTGGGAATTCTAGGAATTTTATGAAGTTTCCAGAAAATAGTATAAAACACGTTTTAGATAAGTTACTGTTCCCAAACTTTTGGCCAGTACTGTATATATATATATATACATATTCATGTTTTGCATACAAATACTAATATAGCTACCAAATGAAATAATAATAATTACTGTTTAACAATTTTATCAATCAAATAATGGATTTCAATAAACTTGAAGATTAGTTCATTCTTTAAAACTGCACATTTGGGTTAATCAATTATCTTTTTAGAGAAATAATTTGTGTAAAAGCAGCTAAACATACATATTGAATAAAATCATGCCTTAATTTTTAAATCTTATTATATAATAATGTATGTACGTATTACAATTAATTACTTTGCTTATGCTTTCTTTTTTCAGCATGTCAAAAATATTTTTATTATTAGAAATTCTTGAAATGACTGATTAACTTTTGTATTTAGGGTATATTCTTGTTTGTTTTTCACTGCTTGATGGATTCAAAGGTAAATTTTGTTTAAAATAACATATTTAATTTTAGGAATAACAATGTTTTAGTAGTTATTCAAATTAATACCAAATATATTTTTATTAAATTGACAGCATTTCGTTAATGGTTTGAAAATTTTTCATTATCATCAAATTTATGTATATTGCAAACTAAATTTGATGAAAATTATCATTGTGAGATTGGCGCTATATTTTCGTAATATGAGCAACCTCAAATATTTGTATGCTTAAATTGTAACTTCACACTGCATTCCTGTTCAATGACAATTATTTAATCAAATGATGTTCACATTCATATCTTTATACACATGTTAAAAATAATTTTCTGCAGGGAATATATTATTGTAGATTTTAATTTGCTTCATTATGATATATTCAAATAATCAGGGTGCTCAGTTATGCCTAAATTTATCAGTCAGTATTTGACTGTTTAAATTTTGAGGATCTCAAAAAAAATTCAATTTCAGTAATTGTTTTCATGGACAAAGCATCTCAAAAAACTATTGAGCATATATCTTCAAATTTTTAAAATAAAACTTTATATATATACAGTATATATATATATATATATATATATATATATACATGTATATATGCATGTATTGGCTCTGGATAATATGGGGGATAATATTTAACACCCCCAGATTGCGATTTTAGAATCTTTCTACACTAACGCATTCAAATTAAAAAAAAATGTAAATCATTCAATTTAAAATAAATATCAAACTATGACATTATTTAAAAATTGAAACTAAGAAGCAAAACAAACAANATAAAATAATATTTAGATAAAAGATGGATTCTTTTTGTTTCTTAAGCATCATGATTATTCTTTTTATCAGGTAAGAATTAATGATGAATTTGTTTGCTAAATCATTTTTAGAGCTCTAATAGCAAAACAAGAAGAACTAGTAAAGGTAATCACAAAATATTTATTAAAAAATGATTTTAAAAATGTCGAAATATTTTATAATTTTAGGAATGAAATCTGGTATAAGTTCATCAGAAAATATTAACAAAGGTGAGCTTATGTTTTTTATATTGCTGAGGCAAAACTGATATTATTCTTAAAATTAAGCTAAACTGATGAATATTCAAAAGAATCTTTGCATTGAAAATATTTTATAATACTCCATATTTTGCTTAAACAACTAAGTTTTGCTGTAACTATTATACTATATAAAAATTTGTTGGAATAATTAGCTTGCACTTCATTTTATTACTATATAACTAATTATTAAAAAATACTCATCAGGTTGTGACATGAACTAAGTGTAGGTAATCTTTTTTCATGCAATAAATGCTATGGTAAAATCATAAAAGGAACAGCTATTGTTTAGTTGAAGTATTTCCTTAAGAATGCGCCTTATTTTAAATGCTTGGAGGAAAAAGATTTCGATACTTGCAGAGACCAAAATGAATTTTTGATAATATTTGAACAAATTTTTACAGATTTTTTCTAAGAAGATGGTTTCAAATTTTCGTTTAGTTTGAATATAGCAGAGAAAGCAATGAGCAAAATAAGAAAAAATTTTAACTCAACTAATAATGCACTTGGATATCATATTTTTGAAAAAAATACTACAATAATTTCCATGCATTTTAACCTCTCATTCTGTATGACTCCCTGAAGCTTACGGTCATACCACTTGTCTCCATCTTTTAACCCATGCTGCCTGTTCAATCTCCAATGCGGTGGGGTTACTGAAGAAGTCAACAGACTAAATCAGTGGGTGTGCCTGGCTTGTTTGATTATCAGTAACATCTGGAGACCCCTTGCATGCAGAGTGCTGGCCTGTGTTGAGTCTGATCAGCAGAGTGAAGCTGAAGCCTGATCTTCAGTTGAGAGGTAGTGGTAGTGGTATTCTGAAAAACCTAGCACTCATAATCTTCAAAAAATCAGACGACTGCAATTCAATCTTATCCAGGCCACAACACAAAGAAATGTCTTCATATCCCAACTCTCACATCAACTCCATCATAATCACTGCTAGTCTTATAAATGGTCTCAACTCCAATGACACTCAGTCTTCTCAATCAAAGATAAGCAGGCTAATCACTGAAGTTTGTTGTAAATTCACACCCACTACATTTACATTCTTGAAATAACTTGTCTGTCACGATTATAATTTTGAAATAAACTTCATCATTCAAGAATTCAACCAAGTGATCCACTCTCTATCTACAAACAATTTCTCTGATGTTCCTGTTACAATAGCTTTTAACTTGTTCCTCGTCACATCAATGCTAAACTTCTTGTTTGGGGTGGAATACATTTTTCTCGTCAAGGTCTAGCACATATGATTCTCAATCTTCAATCATTCTTCAGACCTCACCAAATCTCTAATCCATCTCATTGAACAGCCAATGTGTTCTTCAAAGGAGTAACTGCCCGTCACGTCCTTCTACCTAATTCTTCATATTGTTGAAAATGAAAAAGGAACTTTTAATTTTGTGTATTTTAACCCATCTTTGTTTAAAAAATGTAGCTATATACTATATACATATACACGCACACATTACAATGCCTAACTTAAAACACACTTCCACTAAGCACTATTACATAACAACTCTAAAATTCAGTAAGTATATCATCTACCAACTTTTGAGTTTTAACTCTAAAATTTATGCAAAAATAAGTAGCAACCTTTTAAAAATCGTTTATATAAATCCTCTTTCAACATAATATGCATATACAGCTAAATTCTGTAAAATTCTTCTTAATTATCTCAATAAAAGTTTTTTACTGCTTTCAGGAAATATAAAGCTTAACCCAGGGCCAATTCTAGAAGAATCGAAAATAGAAATTATACTAAAAATTATGCTAATAACTAAAAATTCGTTTATATCAATGCTAGAATTCTCAATTCAAACAGAAATGATTTTCTATTATAGGTCAAATCACAATATTCTTAGTTACTGAAACTTGGTTGAAAGATGACACTGATGTTAATTTGTTTAGTCCTGACACACATTATTTTGATATTTTCATTAAAAAAACCGAATACGTAGAGGTGTCAGACTCATGATAATGGTTCCAAAATGTTTAAAACCAATTGGAATATGAATTAGACCATGATGTGTTTGAATCACTTTGGATAGAAATTATATTGTTTAGGAACAAATGTCAAAAGGAACTGATTAATATCACCTACAACCCAAATAATAATTATCATATTAACTATCAAAACCATAAGTTAAATGAAGTTTCCGAAATAAATGACCAATATTATTCTATAAATGTATTTAGTGACTTTAATATAAATTATATTTACAATCTTGAAAAAAAATTGCTAAACGAATTTTGTGCCACATATGATTTTAACTGTGTAATTACTGATTGTCCCATGTGGAACATTTAATTGACTTCTTCGTAACAAATTCTGACTTATGCCTTAAATCTTTAATTTTAGAATCATTCTGTGACTATGATCTTTGCACCTAAATAAGTAATATATCTATGAAAACTAATAATTTTAAAATAGTATATACAAAGGATTATCTAAATTACTCAGATAAAATAATGGAAAACCCTTTGGGAAACATATCATTTAACTATGTATACACATTAAAATCTGGGTCTTGTATGATTCATTATATTTCAAAAGAAATTTGCGATGCAATTAAATGCCAAAAGATAAGATTAAAAGATCACAAATTTGCTTTATTCAATGCTGATGATCGTGAAATACATGAACCAGTAAGCATTAAAAGAAAACTATTTGATCTTGCTAAAACAGAACCAACAACTACTAATTGGACTAATAACGAAAAATCAAAGAAGATAATTAAGCAATTTAGAAATAAAAATCTGCTTTAAAACAAAACAAGTTTTTTCATACAGTAAATAAAAAAATTGAAAAACGGCGTTATCTTCATAAAATTATGGGAAAAAGTAAAGGAATCTCAACTGACATTAACGAATTAAAAATTAACATAAGCCTTCTATTTAAAAAATGATCCTCTAAACGCAAAAAATTATAGACCTATATGCATTAGCCATCCTTTTAGTAAACTGTTCAAGAAATTATTAAATAATCAAATAAATGACTATTTGAAATATGAAAATATTTTTTCATAAAACAATTTGGTTTTCATAGTTTAGCCCGTAATAAATGTAGTTCTGTTGCCCTTCTTGATTCAAGGAAAGCTTTTATCTCAATGAATTTTGACATACTCAAAGATAAATTAATGTATTATAACTTTGATAACAAAGCTATTAATTTAAGAATGATTTTCTTTCAAAATCGACAGCAAAGAGTGTACTTAATGGCAACAAATCAAAATATATTATAAATGACTGTGGGGTGCCTCGGGGCACTAATTTAGACCCATCCTATTTTAATCTACGTGAATGACATAACATAAATTGTAATGTACAGTAAAATTTATAAATATGCAGATAATACCCGTCATAAAAGCGCTAATATAAATGCCTTTAATGCGACTAAAGACCTGCAAAATGATATTGAGAATTTAACAAAATATTTCACAAATAATCAACTGAAAGTAAATATTGAAAAAGCAGAATTCATAATATTCTCTCGTAAGACATTCAAAAGTCTCACAAAAAACATTGAACTTAATATAAATCATTTACCAATAATGCAAAGTGAATTCATCAGCTATTTAGGTGTACAAATCAACAATTATATAAGTTTTGAACAAATTTTGATGTTAAAAATTAAAAAAATGGCTTCTGGGGTTAGGTATCTTTCTCATCTTAGATATATTTCAAATACATATCACAATCAATTAATAAATTCTCTCTGATTACTACACTTTCAATATTGCTTGTTTCTCTTTACAAATATAAATTCAAAATATCGCATTCTTCTGTCTAAAACTTTCAATTAGTCTTTTAAAACACTCAATTTCGCTTATAAACATGACAATGCATCCAACTATCTACTAAAATACAAAATATTACTTGCTTTCCAACAACTTCAAATGCATATCTTAACAATAATATTTAAATTCAACAATATATTAAAATAAATTATAATTTCTTATGCTTAGATAAGCATTATAATAGCTATCACCACACAGCAACTAAGATATGGAATACCTTAGATCATGAAATTTAAATAGAAAAAAACTACAAGAAATTCAGGAAAAAAATTGGGAATATTCCTCTTTAATAGACAATGTATTCTTAATTACTATAATGCATACACTCATTCGAAAATTTTGTTAAGCACTAGAATCCACACATCCATCACACATTTATATTATACATATTTTATTATTTTGTAAATACATATAGTCATAGTTTGTAACTTTTACTGTTATTTACACAAATAATTTGCTTTGACTCTTACTAATATTATTCTTGCATCTCACCAGCTTCATGCTGTATCCCTCTCAGCTCGGGGAACTCACCAGTTCCCAGTGAGTCTGAGAGCTTTCCTCAGGACTCTAGCTGTTCCTAACAATGCTGCCTTCTGTGCTACCACTCCTCCCTACTTTCATACTCCCAACTCCTCCAAGTATCTCTTATGCTTCTTACTCACTGCTCCTAGTGCTCCTACAACTACCGGGACTACTTCAACTTTCTTTAACTTCCACAGCCTTTCTATTTCCTCTGTCAACTCTCTATATTTGTCTATCTTCAATTTCTCCTTGCTTTCTACATTCCTGTCCTTTGGTACTGCTATGTTTATTACTGTTCCTAATCTTTGCTCTTTGTCTACCACTACTATGTCTGGCCTCCGTACTTCTATCACCTTGCTTGTCTGTATGTTGAAGTCCCACAGTATCTTAACCTTCTCATTCTTGATGGCTCCGTGCGGCTTGTGCTCATACCACTTGTCTCCTGCTTCTAACCCATGCTGCCTGCTCAAACTCCAGTGTAGAATTCTTCCCACCTTGTCATGCCTGAACTTATACTCATTCTGTGCCAACTTCTCACACCCTGCTATCAGATGATCTACTGTCTACGCCTCTTTCTTACATAGCCTACACCACTTATCACTTACTTCCACTCTTCTGTCTATATGCTTCTTCACATAGTTTGTTCTTATTGCTTGCTCCTGTGCTGCCATTATCAATGCTTCTGTTTCTCTTTTAAGTCCTACTTTCTTTAACCACTTGTTGCTCTCTTCTCTGTCACACATTTCTATGTTTCTCCAGTATTCTCCATGCATTGTCTTCTGCCTATACCTTGTTTGTCTCTCTGATTCCATCCTACTCTGGTATACCTTCTTTCCTTCACTCTCAGTTCTTATCTTCCTTAACACCTTAGCGACCTCCAGTAGGGACCCTCTAGGTTGTGCTTCTACATATTCTTTTAGCCCTAGTTCTTCTGCTTCGACAGTTTCCTCCACATTTAGCAGTCCTTTATACCTTGCCATGTAGAACCACCTATCAACATATCCATTTAAGTTGAAAGCCCTCTCTGCTGCTAGTACCTTCCTTGTCTCAATGTCTAGCTCCCTAGGTTCATTCTTGTTCCATCTAACTATTCCTGCCAAATATCTCAACACTGGCATCGCCCATGTATTAATTGCTTTTATACTATTCTGTCCATTCAATGCTGACTTCTGTAGTCCCTTCCTTACTCTCCTCCTGCATTCTTTCCTTAGCCTCATCTTAATTTCCTCCTGATCTGTTCTGTCCTACTCTATTACTCCTAAGTACTTGTACCCCTCCTTGACTTCCTCAATTTTATCCCCACTGCCCGTCCTCAAACCATCCCAATCTGCACACTTGCCTCTAGTCATTGTCACTGCTGCACACTTTCCTAATCCAAACTCCAACCCTGAATCTCTGCTTGCTTCTGCAATATCTTCCTTGAACTAGCATACATCATCAGGTCATCCATGTAACATAGGTGACTCACTGATCTACCATTCTTCTCCAGCTTTTAGCCTATGCCTGTCTTCTTTAACTTTTCTGTGATAGAGACTAAGCTAACTACAAACAGTAGTGTTCTAAGCTTTCTCCCTGGAATATGCCTCGCCTAAACCTCAACCTGTGACGATCTATCTCAGTCTGCCACTTTCCCATCTCCCTCTCTAGAAACTCAACCCATTTCCATGAAACTCAATTGGCCTCTAGCACCTTCAATACCCACCTATATGATATGCTGTCATATGCCTTCCTGTAGTCTATCCATGCCATTGCTAGGTTTTTCTTCCTTCTTCTACAGTTTTCCACCACTGCCTGGTCTATTAACAACTGATCTTTGCACCCTCTCGTCTTTGTCCTGCATCCCTTTTGTCCCTCTGGTATCAACCTATTCTGNGCACACTTGCCTCTAGTCATTGTCACTGCTGCACACTTTCCTAATCCAAACTCCAACCCTGAATCTCTGCTTGCTTCTGCAATATCTTCCTTGAACTAGCATACATCATCAGGTCATCCATGTAACATAGGTGACTCACTGATCTACCATTCTTCTCCAGCTTTTAGCCTATGCCTGTCTTCTTTAACTTTTCTGTGATAGAGACTAAGCTAACTACAAACAGTAGTGNTGCTTCTAGTTCTTTGTAGAATCTTCCTTCTTGGGTCTCAAACTTCATATTGTCTCTTGCCTGCATTGCCCTTGTCCTATATTTTCTCAGTTTCTCAGCTTCTGCAACTAATCTCTGCTTAAGTTCTTCTCTTGTAGTTTCTATAGTCTTGCCCTTACCTACCCTGCACTTGTCCCGTATTGTCTTACTTGTCCTCATCTTTCATATTTGCTGCCTAATCCTTACCACTTTATTCTCCCATGCTCTTATCTTCCTGTTGTTTTTATTTCTTCATGTACATGCCTACATTCATCATCACCTCCCATGCGCCTGAATACACTAACCTGTTTATCTCTGTGACGTTCCCAGCATCTATCCTCCCCAGCACTTTATTGACCTTTGCTGTCTCTACTGCTAGCTTGCTTTTCTTAACTCCTCTTGGAACTAGCAAGCTAGTTCTCTCACCTATTTCTTCTNCCCTCTCGTCTTTGTCCTGCATCCCTTTTGTCCCTCTGGTATCAACCTATTCTGTTCTATGTAACATGCCAGCCTACTTGAAATTACTGAAGTTAGCAATTTCCAAGTTGTTATTGGCTTGAATTTTCTTGCCTCACTACCTTTCTTTGGGTCCTTCTGTATCAGAAATGTCCTTCCCACTACCATCCACTCTGGACACCCACTCACCACACACTCCTCCAATGCTACTGCTAGTCTCTCATGAACACTTGTAAACTTCTTCAGCCAATACCCATTTACCTCCTCTCTGCCTGGCGCTTTCCAGTTCTTAATCTTCTTTAGAGCCTCCTTCAGCCTTACAGTTGTGATTGCTTCTTCTTTTTGCCTGAATTCCTTCTGCATCTGCTTACTCTCTATCTCTAATCCTGCACTTCCCCATATATTCTCCCAGAACCTTACTGCGTCCCCACCTGCTCTAGCTGTAGCCTTTTCTCCTGCTTCTAGTTCTTTGTAGAATCTTCCTTCTTGGGTCTCAAACTTCATATTGTCTCTTGCCTGCATTGCCCTTGTCCTATATTTTCTCAGTTTCTCAGCTTCTGCAACTAATCTCTGCTTAAGTTCTTCTCTTGTAGTTTCTATAGTCTTGCCCTTACCTACCCTGCACTTGTCCCGTATTGTCTTACTTGTCCTCATCTTTCATATTTGCTGCCTAATCCTTACCACTTTATTCTCCCATGCTCTTATCTTCCTGTTGTTTTTATTTCTTCATGTACATGCCTACATTCATCATCACCTCCCATGCGCCTGAATACACTAACCTGTTTATCTCTGTGACGTTCCCAGCATCTATCCTCCCCAGCACTTTATTGACCTTTGCTGTCTCTACTGCTAGCTTGCTTTTCTTAACTCCTCTTGGAACTAGCAAGCTAGTTCTCTCACCTATTTCTTCTTTCATCTTTTCCTTTATTGCTGCTTCAGTTTCTCCGTCTACTGGTTCTGCTGCTTCCGCCACTCTGCCACAATGTCTATCACTTCTTCTTCCCTTTGCTTAGCCTGTTCAATTCTCTTTTTCCTTACTCACATCCAAATGTAATGTTCGCACTTGTCCTGCAAACCTCTGCTCTGTAACTTCTAATGCCGTTCCTGCATTCTTCCATTCTTCCAACATTCTTTTCCTGTAACCCCTCTCATCTGGCCTGCTTCTTCTGTAACACTTCCAGTGCTGTTCTGTTCTGCTCATCTGACCATTTATGCCGTCGTCCATTGGTCTGTGCGGATCCTATACTACCACTTCTCGAGTCCACACTCCCGATTTTGGAGTCCGCATGACCAAAGATTCTTCGTACTCTCTGACCAATTAAGGCCTGCCGGGGACTGAGGGCCTTTTCTTTTGTTGTCACTTTCATATTAGGAAAAGGCCGGGGCATGGCTTGAACCTGGGTCTTCGCAGTCCCAGTATTATCTCATTCCTTCTCACAGTTTCATTCTTGTGAAAATCTCAGCTAAGGAAACTCACCAATTCAAAAGGAACTTGAGAGATTTTTCCGAACTATACCTGTTCCTAACAGTACTGCCTTTAGACTATCACCCTCCTTCCTCCTACTTTGGTAGATGTGCACCTCCAAATATTTCATATTTTTCTGCATCAACCTTCTTTGCCTCTAAAATGTGTATTTCCTCTGCCAAATTCCTTTATCTGTCCTACTTTTCATTCTCTTTGGTTTTTAAGTTGTTTTAATTTTATTATTATTATTAATTTTGATATTATGCACAATAGGCTTGTAAATTATAATTTTAGTGATAAATCAATTAATTTAGTCATGAACTTCCTAGAAAACAGACAATAGTGTGTAATACTAAGCAGTAAGCAATCAAGCTATGTTATGACTGACCGTGGGTGCCCCAAGGTACTGTCCTTGGCCCCATTTTATTAGCAATTTATGTAAAAGATATCATTAAGCATGTTAAACACAGCGACTTTTATCAATATGCCGAAGATACATGTTTAGTAAGTACTCAGAAAATGCTTTTGATACTACAAAAACCTTCAAACAGAAGTAGAAACATTAAGGAATTATATTACAAATAATATACTAAAACTAAATTTTGAAAAAACTCAATTTATAATTTTTTCATCAAGGCACAAAGAAATCTTATAATTGATATAGAACTAAAGATAAATAGTGAATCAATCAAAGTGAATCAGTCAGCTATTTAGGAGTTAAGATAGATAATGAATTAAAATTTGAAAAATTCATACTTAGTAAGATTCAAAAAATGACTCCAGGCATTCAATATCTTTATCACTTACGCAATATAATATCAAGCAATTATAATAAACAACTGAGACATGCATTCTGCTTGTCTCATTTTCTATATTGTCAGTTTCTTCTAGCTGACCAAAATTCTAATTATTGTATCTTTTTATCAAATACATTTAATTTGGGTACAAAACTCTAAACTTTGCACAAAATCATGACAAAGCATCAGCATATCATAATAAATATAAAATATTATTTCTGTTCTACCAAATTCATCTGCATATGCTATCCATTTTATTTAAATTCAAATTTCGTTAAACATCTCTACTCTTCTTAAAAGACTGTTAAGCTAAATGAGCGATCACAAAAATTTCTGTGTTTAGTTAAGAATTCCAATCGTTTTCATCACCTATCAATAAAATTGTGGAATAATTTAGACTATGGGTAGAAAATAATTACAAAAAGCTTTGAAAAAAACTACAGAAATCACTGCTAACAAAACAATGTACACTAGGAGACAGCAACTCAATTCATGCATTCGAGACATACGCACAATATTAAACACCTATACATACAGTCACACAAACATTGATTTTTATTATTATTATTATTATATTGTGTTTATTAGTTTATACCTTTCGATTTGTGTACACTTTATTTTATTTGTAACATTTTAGCAAATATATTGCCTTGACTGTTGTAATTATTGTTGTTTTTTGTTATTACTATTAAAAAATGTATTGAAATTAGTGTTGTTAATACTTAAAACGTAATTCTTAATTCTTATATATGTAGTTAGGTCTGATTTATTCTATTTATATATTACCAGTTTTATAATTTCTAGTGTATTCATTTTTACTGCATCACAATAATAGTAAACTCATATAATTTTATAAATGGTTTTTGTGTTTCCAAAACTGAGTTTAACAATATTCTATATTATTGTTTCTAATTTTTTCTAAACTTTTACTTAGTAAATATCTAAATTGTTTCTATTTTTCTTGACATTAAATGATAGAATACTTACAGTAGCTGTTACTTTTCTTATTGCAAGTTGAATACCATTAGTAATAAATCCTCTTTTTTAAATTTTCTTAAATTATGCATAGATTTGCATTACTAAAATAATTTTTAAAATAGCATAATTTCTATGTATATCTAATTTCTACTATTGTAAAGTTTAATTGTATATATTGCCTTTTCATACACAGGCTAAAAAATCAATCCTTCATTCATATATATATATATATATATATATATATATATATATATATATATGTATATGTTGCAAATTCACTTAATTAGATTTTTTAGCTAACCTTCTTTTGTTCAATAACTAACTATTATCGCCCTTAACAATGTAAGATATCTGCTTAGCAATGTCAAATAATCACTGGTACCAGTTTTTAGTAATACGAGTGGTGATTTCTGGCAAGTTGCTACAATAAACCAAAACTGTAAAGAAATTGAAAATTAAATTATTTTTTTTAATAACAATCATTTAGGAGAGTAAAAATACTCAATGTTTTTCAATTTGAATTACAGCTAGTCGCAACAGGTTGATGTGTGGGCTAAGGGCAGCCACGAAAGCAATTTTGGTCCCCATGCCAAAGGTCACGCGAGGTCAAATTTTGTCAAGAATGCTATATGTCAACTTCTGCTGGTACTAAAGACTGATTTGTTGCTTAAAAATTTCAAAAAACCGAAACTTCTATTTGTCAAAAAAAGGTTTTTCATCAATTTTTTAGTATTTGAATTGTTTGTGAAAAAACAGTTTAAGGTAACTTTATGGCATCATTGGATTTTATTTTAACTTGAAGATTAGAACCATATTTCAATGAATGATAGCCATGCAGCATGCAGCATGTTTAAATGTTACTACAAATTCATCCAGGAAATTCAATAAATACGCAATAAGAATTCTCTGCTAATAGTAAATACAGTTATAACATAAACTGTAATGTATACCATTATGTTATGCACTTTGCTAAAATTGTTTAGATTGACAGTTCTTCATAAATAAAAATTGTGTTTTATATACTCATGGTTCATGCAGCAGTTGACAGACTGAACAGTTGGTGAAACCACGACCCTTGTTCGAACCTTACTCTGAAACAGACTTGTTAACGAGCTGACATTTCCAAGCTCGGCTCGTTTAAATTTTGTGTAAGTTCGGCTCGGCTCGCCACATAAAATCTTTGAATGCGGCTCATCTTAGCTCGGTATTTTTAAAAAATATTGTCGTCAAAAAAATTTTTACATAGCTCTTCCTATTATTTAATAAACATTTCTTAAATATGATTATAGGAAAGGCATTCTGTTTGCAAAAAATAAGAAAAACCTCCATAATCAAATTAACAAGCA
>CABFPE010000104.1:495483-510151 GCA_900660155.1 Hofstenia miamia
ATATATATATTTATGTATATATATGAAACCATATATAGTCTGAATGCATGCGATTTTAAGGTATTTACTCTACTGATGTTGTCCAATTGGATTCAGTACATACAGCTCCAGAAATGTGCGTTAACCCAATATTTACTGAAGATTGATGGAAATAATTTTTGACTCAGTATTTTTGTGAATAGTGTAAAATTGCGTGAATAGATATTTTAAATATTGTTCTGTTTGGTGCTGGTTACTGCATCATCAATGCTTAACAATAATCTTAACTTATTTCTTTTAAAATACAAAGCAAAACATCATTTCATATTTTCAATGTCTGAAAATATTCTGAAAGAAAATATTAAAAATAGTGTTATGCTATAAAGTGAATTTTCCAACTTTTTTTTCCAGATTAATTGTGAAAACTTGCTAAGTAGTGCTAAACCAATTTTGGAACTAACCCGTAACCCCACTCTTTTAACAGCACACGTTTCTTCCATGTGAAGCTATTAAATGGTTATCCATTTTGTCTTTCCCTTAATTCATTGCAAAACACATTTTTGCTGAATTACTTTAATGATTGTATTTTTAAAAATTTTGCCCCATTATTAAGTCTTTTAAACTAAGCTCATTAATAGTTCAAAATCCCATTCATTTTTTTTCAAATATCAATTTTGCAAATGTTGAGTCTCAACTTTGGGTAATCCAAAATGAGATAGTGAATTGCTTACTGGTTTAATTCATAAAGTTTTTAAATATTGTGTTATTCAATTCAATACTGTGCAGATCATGATATATTTAAATCCTTTGTGTAATTTTAATGAAATGATATCTAAAATCTTAAAATTCCAAGGAATAAGCATTTAAAAAAAACTATGTGTGTTTTGTGTGTAGAAAAGCATTATTGTTTTGCACATGCACTAAGTGATGATTTTAAAAACATTTAGACAGGTAAGCAGCAAAGTCCCACTACCTCTGCTCAATATAATTCACTTTCACATTTTAACATTTTTAATGTATTCAATTGTTCCACTTATTGGTAATATGCATTACATTTATGGCAAAGCAAGTTCCTGATTTCAGTTTTATAATACAAGCTAAATAATAACGTAGTGGAGTGAAAACATGCCATCAAGAATGCTTCCTTTGTTTATAATTAATTCAAAAGTCTAAATAGAAACATAATCAGCAATATATTTTGCTAAATATTTAACATCAAAAAAGTAGAAATTTACTGCACTAATTTTTTACAAAATTCGATGTAATGAAATTTAAAAATGCAATAAAAATAATGTTTTAAACATGTAGTCTTTTTTTCACCTTAAAATTTTCCGACTTTACTATCAGTTCTTGTATTAAAACTTGTAAATTTTTATGGATTTTTAAAAGGTGATTTGCAATTAGGCATCAAAATTTTTGACAATGTCAATTATTGTGGTTGAACAGTTAAAAATTTCTTTCTAAAAAAGAGTACACTAAAAATTCAATTAATAAAAGTTAGCCTTATTTTACCTGGCCTATTTTGTAGCAGTTAGTCCTGAGGGGGGGATTCAATCAACACTAAATTTGGTGTGGAGATACTTTGACATGTGAGCTATATCTCGGCAAAACGATTTTGTGATACAATAATTAATATGGAAATTATCAAAATTTCTCACTACAAACAGAAAATTTTAGAAATATTACTAAATAGGAATCAAGAGAATGGCCTATAATGCATTTAATAAATAGAAAAAATTATATTATAATTCTGAATTGAAAAGTATGCATTGGTTTTAGCTTATAGACTTTACATACAATATTGTTATTTTTGAAATTGTCAAAAAATCTCAATTTTCATGGACTTGTTCTTAAAAATCGCTATAACTTTGTAACATTTGATCCTATCTGCATAATTCTTCATCAAAAATTGCAGAACAAGTTACAGAAAAAAGTCATTGAAGGATAGTTTACTAAAATAACATTCTCTAAGTTATATCTAAGAATATGGAAGGGGGTCAAATCGCCCCATCCAGTTAAAATAGATAAAAGTTCTCGTTGCTGTGCCATGTCATAGTAGATATATTTAAATATTGTATGACAATTGCTTAGGATCAATGCAACTGCAAATAGTAGTAGTAGTAGCATTAAGCTATTTAATATTGATGTACTTGCTTGGCATAGTATCTTCAAACAACATAACCTTTCCAGTTTCAATGCTAAACCAAAGCCTTAAATACAACAAAAGATGCTCACAATACATAAAACACAAGTAATGAAAAATAGACTTTGCACTAACAGCATTATTTCAAGAGGAGAAGATATATTTAATGAATTCATAAATGAATAATTACAGCTAAATTCGAGAAAATAATTTTAAGGAATATTTTCTCAATACAATGGAAATGTAAAAGTAATCCTCCTTTAATTTTAAGGTACCCTAAATTCATATTTCCTTAAATTTACTTACAAAATTAGAAAGGATAATTAATATACCTCTTATTTTATTTGTATTGCAATTTAATAAGTTCACATTATAATATTTGTCTAAAATGTAGTAGTAAATAACAAAAATTATAAAATAGCAAATTATAAAAAACTTTAACACAAGTATTTACACAAATACATGAATAATAATGACAAAGTGAATTAGCTGAGCAAAAAAATAACAACAGCAAAGGAAAAGTTTAAAATAGCTAACATCATTTGCATAGTGATCAATAATGAATTTCCAAAAAAAGAGATTTAAGGTTAACAGAAACTAATGAGGTGATAGAAGAGGATCAATGCACAACATTTTTATTGAAAAGCATATGATTAAATTAGTACTTAAAGGATTAGTTGGTTTAGAGTAAAACCATTGAACAGTTTATTTGATAGAATAAATCAAGAAGCTGTAAATACATAGTAGTAGGCAAGAGCTTCAGGTATAGCAGGCAATTTTTGTAGCTGGTATCATTGCTCATCCATCTGGCCAAGTAAATTGAAATTTCTCTATGTATGTAAGACTACTGGAATTTGCACATCATATTTTAGACCAATAAGTCGAACTGGAGAGAACAAGATATTTCTATAATTTAACTTTATCTCCAACAGAAGTGCAAAATGTATGATTTTTAGAATTTAAGCTTTTTGGTGAAGTGATTATTTTAAAGCAAGTTATCTGAAAAGATGGCACCCAGCTCTTTAACAAAACTCTTTATAAAGCTAACAGGAAGCAATGATAAATCAAGCAAGTTACTGGATAATGATATTTAAGGAATACCAGTTAGGATAAATTTATGGATATTAAGTATCATATCACTATGGAGGTCCCAAATTAAAAGCTTTTCAAAATAACAAGAAATAACTTGTATAGTGATAGAAGACCATTTCAAATCATCAGCAAAAACTAAAAAATAATTATTAACATCATAATTTCAAACTTTCCATGTAACATGTTTAAAGAGCTCTGGCAATTTTTAGCTGCTTTTATGCAAAGCATTTCAATGCTTTTTCAATTCATTATATAAAGTTAAGTTACAGTCGTTAGAATATAATGCCATAATGCAATACTCAGTGGATAGCAACATTTACATTTAACAGTTCAAAATATCATTGGATGTTACAGCCTCACTAATAATGAAAGTTACATATACTGTCTTCAAAATTTAAATCTATGTGTTTCTTTAGAAGAAATGCGATTTTCTGCTAAAAATTTTAATGTGTTATGAATAAAATTATTGCTATAGTATTGCAACATTTAATCATTGCTATTTTTTCAAGCAGTGTTCTATTGAATATGAGTGAAGTACAATTGCAATTTATAATTTAAGTAATTTTCTTGAATTGCTAAGACTTAATAATGGGGCAAAATTTTTAAAAATACAATCATTAAAGTAATTCAGCAAAAATGTGTTTTGCAATGAATTAAGGGAAAGACAAAATGGATAACCATTTAATAGCTTCACATGGAAGAAACGTGTGCTGTTAAAAGAGTGGGGTTATGGGTTAGTTCCAAAATTGGTTTAGCACTACTTAGCAAGTTTTCACAATTAATCTGGAAAAAAAAGTTGGAAAATTCACTTTATAGCATAACACTATTTTTAATATTTTCTTTCAGAATATTTTCAGACATTGAAAATATGAAATGATGTTTTGCTTTGTATTTTAAAAGAAATAAGTTANCAATGGCAATGAATGACTTCCAAACTTATAATTTAATGTTAATCAAATCTGCATACTTAATCAAATTTTAAATTAACTGTATTGAATTAAGTTGGACACATGGCTTGCTCACAACTTCCAAAATAAGTAAGAGCATATCTCATTTTGGCTGCAAAAAGAGAGTTGCTCAGCTTGATTACCACAATGATTATTTTAGGTTCCTCTTACGACTGCCTTACTAATTAACATATAAGAACTTATGCAAGGAGGAATGAGACTTAGGGTTGTTTACTTAGTCTACATTGCTCCTAGATTCTTTGTTGTTCACTTTTGAATAAATTCAATTGAAATTGATTTACTCTAAGTTTAAAAATTTTACTGCATTTATTAAATTGAGCTTTTGCAAATTTTAAATACATTTGTACACTCTATTAGTAAGTGTAACATTCAAATTTAGACATGAATTCTATTGTAATTTTCCAATTAAGTCTATGTATATTTGGTTTAAGGGTGATAGTGTAGCAAGGCATGAGCAAATCTATTGTGCAAGGAACCTTTTCCTTTTTTCCCTTTAAATGATCAATGAGGCATATGATTTCTCTGTGTACGTGAGGGTGTCATACATATCAATGTAACTCTTATCATGAGTTTGGTTAAACAATTTGTTATTAATGCAATTATGCATATGTTTGGCTTAACTAAACTTTCATTAGAACTATTTTGATTTCATTAGAAACAAAGTTAACAAGGTTCAGGAAAATACTCTACTGCTACATGAAATAATTTTACAAGGAACAGTTAACCTAAGATGCGCCTGGATTTAAAAACCTTCACAAGTCTCACAAGCTGGTTTTTTTTCCTGATTGTGGTTTTTCTGCATCTGATCACTAGTATCTGGTTTCAATGTGAAATTTGCTGATTGTAAACTAAATTTAAGACTAAGTTTTTTTATCCTGAAACATTAAAATATTAATTTGTGTAACTGGTGTTTAAATTTCTTAGTCATGATCATAATTTTAATCTGTTGATTATTTACAAATATTGTAAATCTATTCTTTCTACGTTATCAGACGTAATAATAAAATGTCAATTATTGGCGTTAATATTAGTTAGTCATTATGTGATAGTTACAATTTTTGCAGAATAATTCTATGCAAAAAATTTTTAGAATATGAATATTAGGGTGGCTTGAAAACCAAAATTTTAGAAATCAATTTGTCCTTAGTGGGGAAAATTTTATAGATGTTTAAAAAAAACTACATAAAAAATTTCTGAAAAATCAGTCAAAATTTAGAGGTTCCCCAGACATGTTGAAATTTCCACCCTGATGAAAATAGTCGATTTTTAAATTTTTTTTTTGGTTCTTTCAAATTTTATCCTAATTTCAGATATTAAAATGTTTCTCCTCATGTTTATATTATTTCAAAACATTATTACCAACCTCTTTTTAAAAATCTTGGCTTATTCTATTGATATTTAGAGGTTATGCAAATCTTAATAATGTAATTATTTGGGAAATAACAGTGTTTTTCAGAGTTTTTTCATTTTTTAAATCTAAACTTTTTCCACAGTTTCCAATCAGGTTTCTAGCGATTCATGACTTTATAAATGATGTTTTCTAAGCACTTCAATACGCTCTAATGATATTTAGAGGATGCACAAGACGATTAATTCATATTTTTTGTTACAATTATTTATCTGTCAATGATATAATCTGAATAGAGCTCTGCTGAATAGTCTTATATCTTCGAGAAAAGAAGTTGAAAGAAGTGCATCTCCACTGTCTGAGACCCTAAATCTATTGCAAGCTTCCTTTTAGTTACCTTCTTTTTTTATTTTCACTTTCAGGTGTTCGAGGTGTATCTGGTTCATTTGTAAGCAAATTTTCTTCAAAGAAGTTTGAGGTGGCTGATAGATTTCATTATCTGTGTTTGTTTCATTAGTTGAAGTGCTTTTATCAGATTCGTCACATGCATAGACAATTTCTGTGATAGTTGGTGGCCTTAGTAAAGGTTAAGAATGCAAGTAGCGTTTTTTATGTTCTGTTTAATTGATTTAACCTGTTTTCATTGTCAACAGAACCTATGAACAATTTTCTAGGATCTCTTTGATCTGACAAAATGACTACTCTAATTGTGGCACTTGCTTGTCATTTGCACAATTGCAATTTGAAAAATTTACAAATTGACAACCAGAGACATCAAATAATCATTTCGTCTCATCTAAAAATGCTTTCACTTTTGTTTACAATTTGTAGTTTTAGAACGGGCTTTATATGAACACATTATATTTTGATATTTCTGATGGTAATTTTACAGCTGCTTAACTATTTGTTGGATACTCATAGTGGAAAAGACGCCTGCTGACATATTACAGCAATGTTGGTAGCTAGCTGGTTGCAATGACAGACAGCGAAGGACTTTTACCACCATATTCATTTGTTTTAAAGGATAAACGACTCTTAATTATATTTTAATATGTCTACAGTTCATTTCAATGACATTTCCTAATATAGGGTATTTGTAAATCTTTCAAGTTGAGCTTGCCATTGCCACACATGATACATCAAGGGCAACCTCATCTTATAGCAGGCAAGAACACACTGCCATTGAATACTAAATACAGTTCTTACCATAAGAGCTTAAATTTTATTATCAAGCACTGTGGAACCTCTAAAATTAAATGGATTATATTGTGGTTTTAAAAAATCTCTCTAATATGATAATAAATCTGTATAAACCTGAGGAGAAAGAGAAAATAATGACAAAATATTAGAAACAATTCGAAAAGAATTCTGAAATTAAACTGTTTTCAGTGTGTGAAAATTTCATCAGGTTTAGAGAACCTCTAAATTTTGTCCGATTTTCCTGAAATTTTCCATGTAGTATTTTTTAAGCATCTATACAAATTTCCACACTAAAGACAAACTGATTTCCAAAATTTTGGTTTTGCCCCTCAAAAAGGAACACCTTAAGGATTATGTCATTTTTATAATTAATTGAGGTTGATTATGCCACACTGTTTTATATTCACATTTCTCAATGAAATCCATCTAGTTATTTGCATAGATAAGCCTATATGTATTTATGCCATTTATTCCACATTTCATTCTATTGATTTATTCTTGAAATTGCCTTTTCTTTTTAGTGTGCTTCAAGTGTTCAGATGAGCTGTAGTTATCACAGTTAGAATGTAGCATCTTAAAATTTGACTTTGCTCAAAAGAATCAGATCCTATAATAGAAACGAGATGTCTGTATGTTCAGGGCTGGCATGAGGGGCAATGTCGGGCAATCATTACTGAAAATCAGCTAGAAAAATTATAATTTTAAGAAAAATAAATTAAATCTTTCAAAACAGCATCCAATTATTTGTGCTCGCTATATACTTCAAAATGCATACTAAACTTTACAACTAATGTTTGAAGTTAATATATTTCCATTGACGTATCACAAGATAGATTACCCTGTTTGTATTGAGAGTGATGTTGCAAAAAGGTAAAAAATGATTTTAGTTCAAAAAACAAAAAAGGTCTTTATAAATATGTACTAAAGATTAAATATGCTTAAATCGAATGGCTTCAAAAAACAACGAGAATCGCTTGATAATTACAATTTTCGAGCAAAAAAATATAGTTGCTTCATTCGGTGGCGGCGGAACGAATTTTTGTTTGGGGAGGAGCAAGTTACTTCTATTACCAAATAATAGCACTTTTACTGTTTAAATTAAAAAATTTAGAGAGTTTTTTTCTGAAAAAATTGCCTCCTCTGTTTCCACTTGCGACCCCACTGATTTTATCTACCCTTCTGCTTTATCTTTTTTTCAATGCATACACATTGTTGTAATTGTTTCAATTTTACTTACATTTATCATTTGATTAGATGAAAGAATATATTGAATTGCTAAGCATGACAAAGATAAATTATAATATATTTCAGTAGAGTATATTAATTTCTACACTGTTATACTATATTATTATTGTATTATTATGCAGCTGCAAGTAGCGAATTTCAAGTACTTCTTATAAATTAACGATGCGAAAAGACTTGACGTACTAAAACTAGGCCTTGAAATTCAGATCTCGCTTTTTAGAGATAGATTTCTAAAACTGTTGGGATGCAATTATATGCAATGAATTACAAATATATTATCAAGTAGAAATTGATGTTATTATGTATAACTTATTATCATTTGCAATGCCCTAGGCCGCAATTTTCAAGATCAATGTATAAATATCACTAAAGTAAGTAATTTGGGAAAGTTGTATTTTTAATAAGCAAAATAACGACGAGTTATAGCTAGATCAAAGTAATTTATTGAATCGTTGTAATTACCATATTAGCTAGTTTTTCTTGATGCATAAAAGTTCGTAAATTTATTAATATATTTGAGCTTAGGGAAGCTCTTTTCGCAAGAGCCGACTGCAACTTGAGTGGTCAGGATAATGAACATGTACTGTATCATACTAATGTTACCTTCAAATTAAGCATTTGCTCAAACTTCATAATTCCATAGTTGGAATTTACCCGTCCTAAATATGGGCAGGCTGTACCGAGTATGAGAATAACGTCTTAATTGGTATTTGAAATACATGCGAAAAACGGAAACAAATTTGAAAAGTTAAGCTTTAAAAATGATAAAAACAATCTTTTTAACCCTTCTACATCGCTACTTTTAAAATATGGGCATCGTTGTTTGGGGTAACTTTGTTACCCCAAATTATAAATTCCCTATTATTTAATATACACTATAATATATTTAAATAATTGGTTCAATCTACATAAATTCTTTCACTTATATCATGCAGCTTACAACAAAATTTGAAAGCGTGTAATAATCTTTCTGTAATATTTTGTAAATACTACTACTAAAAGACTTTATTTAGTCATGTTACAGACTACAAAATATCTATAAGAGTTTGCATTTACAATCAATACAATAACAAAATATAAAACGGCTGCAACCTTCCCGAGAATAATTATCTTTTAAAAAATTGAAAAATATCACCTTTAACCTTTCTTTAAAAAATCTAGGTCTTTCCTAAATTGACAAATTATACTTGGCTTGAAGACAATTCACGTAATAAACAGTTCTTGTGAAAAAAGACTTATCTGTTCCTTTCAAACGAGTTTTTTGTATAGTAAATTTGAGTCTATTACTACTACGTAAACCAGGTCGTGAATTTTTTGCAATGCTGACATATTTCCAAACGTCAACATCATACATACCAGTTACTAGTTTATTGAATAAAATGATATCATTAAATTGCAATAAAAGGGATATTGGTAAAAGATTCAATTTTAACAAACGGTCGCGGTAGTCCATTGAGAATCCAATAATCCACTTTGAAGCCCTGGATTGTAATTTCTCCAAACATAATAAGTTGCTGACATTGGCATGCCAAACAGAAGAACAATAAATCAGAGTTGATAGAATATATGATCTGTAAAGGTTAACTTTTGTAGTACAGCGTTTCAACCTCAAAAGGATGTAATTTGCAGCATGAACTTTGGACTGAATATGAGACTTCCAGGTAAGATTAGAAGTAATAATAACTCCCAGGTCCTTTACTTTATGATTTGTATTAACTTGTGCTCCTTGAAAATCAACAAAAGCAGTTTCCCTATTTGAAAATAGCACAGTTTTGTCAGAATTGAAAACCATAAAATTCGAAATACCCCAATCAATAACTCTTTGACAATCTTGGGAAATGTGTTCTATGACGTTTGAAAACATTTTTGCGTCATCAGCAAACAAAAAAGTTTTACAATTGGTGCAAACCGAGGGCAAATCATTGATGAATATTAAAAACAACATGGGACCCAAGATGGACCCCTGTGGAACTCCACTTTCTACATCCACTAAAATGGAATTTATCCCGTTTATTGTAACGAACTGTCTACGGTTTCTTAAATAAGACGCGATCAGTTTTAGTACTTTACCACCAACTCCAAATTCGCGCAATTTTTGTAACAATAAGTTGTGAGGAACTTTGTCAAAAGCTTTTGCCATATCTAGATAAAGTGTATGTATAGGCCTATTTTCGTCACTAGATCTATATAATTCCTCCAAATAAAGCAAAAGCTGAAGCTGTGTAGAACGCCTATTCATGAACCCAAACTGTTTCGGAGAAATTTTGCTTCTAATCAGCGGAAATAGTTTATGAAACAAAACACTCTCAAAAACAAGGGAAAGCTTGGGCAAAATGCTGACTGGTCGATACCTTGTAATGTCTGATCGTGATCCGCTTTTATGAATGGGGGTGACACGAGAAATTTTCCAATTGTCTGGAAAAATTGAAGTGCTTAAAATATGTCTGAACAACTGGAGAACATGCGGTGATAATTCGTTTGCAAAATCACGTAGGAGTTTTCCAGGAATTAAATCTGTACCAGTACCCAAAGAAGCCTTGCTGAGTGCATCTATCACTGACTTAATATCAATATCAATATGATTTATGACGTTGTCCGAAAAATCCAGATATATGTCAGAAATGTCATTATCGGAATAAACAGACCCAAAAAACAGATTAAAACCATCAACAATTTCTTTGCTCGTTCCAAAATATTCAGCTTCAAACTTCATAACTGAGGGTAAAGATATCTCGCCATCAAGAGATCTTATTAGTTTAAAACAATCGGCTGTAAAGTTTCCATTTTTGAAGTTGTCAAGGAATAAGATAGTATCAAGTTCAACAGAGTTTGATAATTCCTGTTTAATGGTTTGGGATTTCAATTTAAAATAGTAATTTGCAGTCCTTTTAAATGCACGTTCAACTGTATTCAAAGAATTCCATAAATGAACAGAACGCGAGCTATAATAATAAGGTAATTGTTTTCTTCGATTTCTCTTGCGCGGAACATAAAAATTCAATATTTGAAAAAAAGAATCCGACCAGAAAGAAAAGTAATCACTTTCTTCCGGTGATTTCAGAAAAGAAAATAGATTTACTGCAAGTTCCTCAGAGAAGGCAGTATGGTTAATCTGAGAGAGACTGTAAACAGAATTTGTGTTTGGCTGTTGGTAAATTCGATGTATAGGAATATTGAACGGAATGCAACAATGGTCACTGAACTTCACAGTAAAAACCTCCTCACGTTCCACACATGAAAAATTTACACAAATAAGGTCCAAAAGACTTCCTGAAGAGTGTGTTGCAACATCCACAAGTTGATGAAAAGAATGTTCAAAAAGAAGCTCGCAGAAATCATTTTCATACGCAGATAATGATTGATAGGTATTCCAGTCAACACCAGGAAGGTTTAAATCTCCACAAACAACAACATTACCACCAGACGATAAATCTAAAACAGTGGTAAACATTCTAGAGAGATCGATAGTAGGAATCCTGTAAGAACTTCCCTCCGGTGGGTTATAAACAACACAAAGTGTAATCATATCACAGAGTTTAATAGCACAAAAGAAATCAGTGCATTCCTCAAGAACAACAAAGGGAAGATCGATTTTCCCAATGATTGCAACACCACCATGATTGCCAGAGGCTCTGTCAGAACGTGCAAGCACTCGATAAGGACAAGGAGAAGGAAATAAACCAGTAACAGACGAATCCAGCCATGTTTCACAGCAACAAATAATATCAAAATCAGATTCAATGGCAAAATTTATGAAATCCAAACGACGTTTCATAGACAATAAACTTCTAACATTAATTAGTGTTATCCGCAGAGACTCTTTCTGATGAACATTGGAGGTCCTGGAAGCTGTCTGTAGTCAGAAACTCTCCGCATTTTGTTGAGGTAGCGTTTTTAACCATTCTCTTGCCCGCTCATTAAGCTTGAATCTGCCTATTGTAACATCTTTTGGCCATAGATTGACGTCTTCCAGATCCTTGATGTCACCTTTAAATACACAATGGAAAGACTTTGTATGTGAATCATCTCTCGAAATAGTCCGGACGTGAAGTAAGCCCATGTTGTTGCTATCACAGTAATTTTTAACATTACTCTCGGAGACATTGGGGGCAACCCTGCCAACATATATGTGTTTTCGGGGTTTAGGTTTAGCCAACCCAGATATAATGGATGATGGTGGACCAGTACCCATTTTCAACGGTTGTCGCTTTGGACGCTCGTTTTTATTAGTTGGAGTGGTTTTCCCAGAAACCACCTTGTTCCAGGATGTTTTAGCATACATAGTCTGAGCTTCACCATGGTAGTCTACGGATGGCCTATCTTGAACGCCACGATCAGTACCATCAGTAGTAACAGTAGATGGAGATGCAGATACTTTATTGCGATCATGTAAATTTTTATTTGGTTCTGATAAACTAAATTGCGCTTTCGGACCTCCTACACATATCGGTGAAGTTGTCGTTGGCGTAATTGATTTGATATGTTCCCGTATTTCATTTAAACATTTTGCATTTTCAGTGATAAGATCAGAAATTTTCCTGTTAGCTTCTTGGAAAAAGAGCATGAAGTCACCAGACGATTTAAGATCCGAGTCTTTAGAAATATTAGAAAGATTTGATTTAGCTGCACTAAAGAATTCGTTCTTCTTACCGGCGTCGACACATTCTGTGCAGAATATCAGCAAGTGATTCTTGTATTGTAGGAAGCAATCAATAAAGGCTGCATACAATTATTAATACCAGACTTATCAATGAGCCGAGATTCTAACGTATCAAGCCAAGCCGGGTTGAGCCGAGCCGAGCCAAGCTTGAACACTGCATTGGATACAGAACAAGCCTTTATTAAGCCAAGCAAATTTATAGTTCTGCTTCTTAATTTGTCTATGCAGATTTTTTTACTCTTTCATTCAATACACCTTTTTTATAATCTTACTTAAATAATAGCAAGAGCGATGTAAAAAATTTTAAAGCAAAATTTATCATGTTAAAGACAAACTCATGTGACTATTTCCGTCACTTGCGACCAGTGCAATACAGACTTATCGTTTGTTCATTTTCCTTTTTTCTTCTATGATGTTTGTTGTAAATTATTCTCATTGAGATACCTTAAAGATGGCATTCATTTTTAAAAAACATGATTTGATCTGCCAACATAAGGTCTGAAGATGAATGCAAGTGCAAGTATTTTAAATGGAAACTCAGAAAATTATATTTAAGGGGGAAGTGTCTCGGTTACGCCCCTGGATGTAATATTTGATAATTTGATAACCTTAAGCTGCCCAGGGATATTTGAAAAACTTCCGTGATCCTACAAAAACTATTTAAACACTTATAGCTGAAAACTTTTAAAGCTATACTCAATTGTAATATCTCCCGCGTGTGCTTTGCATCCCTAATTGCGTATAAAAACCTATTCTTTGGGAACCAACGGCGAGCGGAAAATATCAACAAAAGCTAAACTGTGCTAAAACTTTTCTATTTGCAACAAATTGCTCTTGCTTATATACAAATTAATATCAACATATTTACAATTTACAGTTGCAATCATAATACAAACTGGGCCTTCTTTCCGGACAAGTCTATAACACTTCTATCGGAAAAACACACTTTATCCCAATCTTCTGCGCTATTTTGTGCATGTGCTCGACACCATGTCAATTTTGCAATTCTCTGTTTTCAGGATATTATGGTTTTTCTCGTAGCCATTCTTCCAAATATGCCCGCTCTTTGTAGATACCGCGGTACAGTTGTAACCGATACTCTATGACCATCGGTCCAGTCAGCTTTCAATTGCCTGGCGGTTAAATGGCGGAAAATTTGGATAATCGCACAAGTATTCTAATGGACTTTCCTCTAGTTTTTGCATGGTCTCCTCGTCTTCCCCTTTTTTGTTAGCCTTCCTTCTTTTTTGTAAGAGGCAATAATGTAACCTACTGTACTCTTTGATACTCTCATTGAGTATCAATGAAAAGTATATTGCAAACTATTTTGTTGGTAGAGTTAAACTCTGTTCATTTGCTAATTTGAAATTTATCTACGAACTAAGCACTTCTTAATAAGCAAAATCACGTCATTTTAATTATCTGAAATGAGAGACATTCTTACATTATTGAATTGCGATTTTCGATGTTAAATAAATCACTATGTTCAATATAACGTTGATTTTCCATACAAATATTACATCCAGAATTGAGTTTTCTCTGGCAATAGCCTGCTATTTGATACAAATCGCATTTGTCATTATTTGAGGACACGCAATTATATCGTGATCAAACACAGCCTGAAAAAATTCTGATTGAACCTTGTTTTCTACGTCCTCCATATGAAGACTAGATGATTACAAAATAAGCATCAAATTGATCAAATTTAAGTAACTTTTTCAGGCTATAAAATATCAGGACACTTTACATGATATTTGCTTCCCATGAATTGTCTATACATGTAAAATCGCGATTCAATATAATCTGGTTGAAATTTACCTAACAAAACAGCAATCTTTGTTATTGAATTTGTCACACAATAAAATTAAAGTGTTCGCATAAGTAGATAATAATGTATTCATATACAATCTTTAGATTCTTTGCCAACTGAATGTTTATATCTATGATGATCAACTGGTGCATTATCTATAATAACTGATGGTCTAATTATTCCTAGCGGATCTGACGGGGGTTTCATGGGGTTCAACCCCCCC
>CABFPE010000104.1:513278-525096 GCA_900660155.1 Hofstenia miamia
GTAAGACAACTAATCTTGGTAGGATGCGTCTCCCCGATTGGTTCTTCAGAGGCAGAGAGGTCGTTTTCTGTACTCAGACGTCTGAAGAATCATCTCAGGAGCACCATGTCCGAAGAACGGTTGGCGGGACTGACAATGATGGCCGTACATTATATGGAAGTGCACAATCTCTCAACTGACAAGTTGATTGAACATTTTGTTAAAGAAAATCCTAGACAAGTTTTTTGTCAATCAATCTTATTTGACTAATAAAATTAAATTTTTGAAGTTAACAAACCATCTTCTAACCTTCTACATGTATTTACATATAAAAAATTATAAAATAAATGAATATTTGCAAAATCATATATAACATTTAAAATATTTCTGAATTCTACATCTACACTTTAAATGCCGAAAATATACATTTAAGAGTACAGAAAACACTACATATAAGAAAACATATAGTACAAGAGAATTAGACGTCCGCTGCGTAATAGATACACACCAATGCGTAATACATACATGTATGCATACAGGCCATATATTGCCAATAACAACCCCCTCGCTGAAAAGCTGCATCCGCGCCTGATTTAACTAGAGATAAAGTGCCTTTAAATGATAACAGATGATGTTTCAGGATCTACATTAAATAAAAACAAATCCTTGAACATTGTCTATGCCTGAAACTCACCAATCCGTGATTTTCGGCTTGAAGTTGAGTTAACAATGAAGCAATCATCCTTAAAATGTTTCGAACAAACTCCAACATGGGCAGAAAATTTTAAAGTTCTCTCTTCGGATATTTCTAATCCATTCATTCCTGACAGAAGAGTTTTTTTAGGAAAACTATAAATGGAAAAATATCCATGAGTTGATTTTTAGTTCAAGTTGTATTTGAAAACAACTCAAGTACGTAGCATTATAAACTAATACAGTTTAAAACGGACAGAAAATGTTAATGAAGAGTGAATGCATATCTTTGAAAGTCCGGCATTAATACAACATTTTAAGAAAATTGCAGTGATTTCTTTTAATGCGAATGTAACATACGTCATGCCCTCAAATCTTTGTAAGTGGCGTTAATGGATATAGCTTGCTTGTCATGTTCAGCCATTTCTTTGACGATGCTTATAAGTAAAATACAAAACCGTCCTTATAGTAAAACCAATCTGCCCGATATTTAATTGCTATGTCAGCAACCCAAAGAGCAAGCCATTAATGGACCGACCAATGGGCCATTGACGGCCATTAATGGTAGATGACCGCTAGGGAATTAATGTGCCAATGATGTATTTCCGACAATAATGTTCTAATAGTGGCAAACAGTAGGTTTTTATGGAAAAGCATTAGTTTATCAAAATTCCGCTAAATTGAGTAATTTGCCCAGGTTGGCCCCACCATTTGCCCAAGTTAATTGTTTACTGGGTTTTATATATAAAACAACAAATTTATATATATAAACAGTTCAAACATTGCTGTTTGAAAATACACAAGCATATTCAATACAAACATTTAATAGAAATTTCAAAGAATGTTTTGCTTATAAATGATAACAATAAGCATATAAATCTGGAAATTTAACAAAAATTCTAAATTTTCAAATTATTTATTTCCAATATTATATTATGAGTAATAATTCGTAACTTGGTATAAATTGCATGAGTTAAAGCCACAGTTGGTAGTGTGTGTAGCATATTATCCTAACGATTGAATACATTACTGCAAATGATTGAATTCATTTTGCAGCACACATAAAAACAAGAGCTGGCATACTAGATTGTGTTATCAACTACTGAAGGGTAATTAATTTCATTTTTTATGAAATTTGAATTGATCATGGAAAATTGTACATCATTATAATTAGTATTTGTTCTCTAGATGGCAGATCGATCCACTAATGCCATTAATGGTATAAAAGAAACTGATTGATAAATAATACTTTTTAAAAATTGAAATTAAACATGAATGCAATGCACATATTGGATACAAAAATGTAATAATTTCTTTGTAAAATTGTGGAATTTTACGGTTTTTAATACTTTTTGTTTTGTTGGTTATGATTGGCAAATGAATGAACTTTATTGGCCATAGATGCCATTAATGGACCATTCGTTATCCGACAATGCTAGCTATTTGAAAACCCCTCACGCTCACGTTACCCTCGCATTGTGGCAGGCGATTTTATTGGCTGAAAGGCTTTACTATAAAGACGGTTTTGTATTTTACTTATAAGCATCGTCAAAGAAATGGCTGAACATGACAAGCAAGTTATAGTCATTAACGCCACTTACAAAGATTTGAGGGCATGGCGTATGTTACATTCGCATTAAAAGAAATCTCTGCAATTTTCTTAAAACGTTGTATTAATGCCGGACTTTCAAAGATATGCATTCGCTCGTCATTAACATGGGTAAACTCTTTCAAAGAGAAGCGTTATAGCCCCGTGTAGAACCTTTGTGGCAATATGCGAAGATACAACCACTCTCCTCTCCGGATAGGATCTAGTTACACATAATTTAAAATGAAATACGATAGGCTAAATGCAAACGTGAATGAAACAAAAGTTCATTAAATGATCGCGCACAAAGTTGCCCTATTTGCAATAAAAATGTAACTAAATATAACAGAACTAAATTTTTACATAAAACCTCCCTGAGCAGAACTAAAAATGTTTACAATTTAGAAGAAAAGATAGTTTTTAGAGATGCTGGTACCTGCTGCTGATGCTACAATATATATATATATATATATATATATATATAATTAACATAAACGAAATCATGGGTAACACAAATATAAATATAAAATGCACAAACATTTATATGACCAGCACTGCAATTACATGATTCAATCAGGAATAAAGAATGGTTCTATGTTTCGGGTAAAAATGTAAATATTTAAATATTCTAGTTACGTTTTTCATAAAAGGTCCGAATCACATCTACACCGTTAGCATAAAGGAGAAAACTGGCTATATTTTCTACCAAAAAATCTAAGGAATTAGGAGAAAATACTAACGGAGCTATTCCCAAAAGAAGGCCAGTCATTGACAGCAAATTAAAGACACCATATATTCACAATTTGATAAACTATTCTCTATATTAATTAAAGACATAAATAATGATATTATGAAAACTTCGAAAAGATATTTTAGTCTTAACTCAATAAGTAAAACCATCAAAAGCGAATTTATTTTAGTAACTGCGGATGTGAAAGGTCTGTATACCGTCAATTAATGAATCATTGGATATAGTAAAAGAGAACACGACTATTTGGTATTACTAAACACATTATTTTTCAAATAATTGAAATAATGAAAACTAATTATAAAAAATAATCATTTTAATTTAACAAAAGAAATTTTGTCCAAAGAGATTACCTTGCAATCGCTAGTAACTCAGCCTCATATATTGCGAAAGTTTTCATGTACAACCTGAAAATAGCACGATTGAAAAATTTAAAAGAAATATTATAATTTATAGAAGATATTTAGATGATATATTTTGCATTCTTGATGATGAAGAAATTGCTAATTTAATGATTGATGATCCAAAAGTATTACATAAAAACATTAATTTTACGTATGATCTATCAAAGGATAGAGCAAACTTTTTAGGCATGCAAATTAAGCAAGAGAGTTGATAAATTGTACAAGGAGTCTTCACAAAGAAAAAATCGGATCTTACCATCACTGGCCCCAATTTCTACCACCGCAGGGTGAAATGAAAAGTATTATTATAGAACGATTGCTGAATTTGCTAGAATCTGCTCCCATACAAGTGAATTTATTTCTATAGTAGTTGAATTTTTTAAGCTACTAGTGATTTTTTAAGTCACTTATGAAAATAGAGTATAGAAAGTCTCTTCTTCTAAGACTTCACAATGAATTTATAGACTCTATTAAAAATAAGGAATGGCCTTATATTTCAAATAATAGAGAAAAAATAAGAATTAATTTTGAAAAAGAAACGAAATTGGTGTGTCAAGGATATAAACATTAAACTCTCTAATAATATTATTTGGTCCTCTTTATGTTCCCTCAGGAAAATTTTTACTAGTTCCAAATTTGGTATTACATAGACACTAATTTCTGAAGATAACAAGAAAGTAGATAGCAGATTACTATTATATGGTGATACATTTTTAAAGTGTGTATAAATTTGTGAGTTTTGTAATTTTTTCTTGAAAAGGTCTTGACAAACGTAAGTCGCATATAGTACCTTGCATTTTTGTTTTCGTTTGCTTATCATGTGTCACCTCGCAATAACCCAGTTAAGTCAATTTTTAGGGAGGCTAGTCAGGACAAACAGCCCTTACACTCAATACATTGAGAAAATTTATTCACAATGTTTTTATGACGAAGGAACAACCAGACAGTCTCTTCAAATACTCTCATAGCACTATAGTTCAGACTTTGTAAAATCTTATGTTTCAAATAAACCTTTCACAGCAAACTATTTAAATTATTACAGTTAAAATCTATGTTTAATGATATATTTATTGCAATCCAATAAACACTGCATGAATGCATCAGTTAAAATTATGCCATTGATATTTGGAATGGTTGAATATTTGTGTTCTTTAAATCAACTTATGTAATTTTGATAATTATTTGTATAACTTTGGGAAAGTATTTGTATTTTGTTAATGCGATTAGCTTTTCAAGTTCAATGAAACGTTGCGAGATTTTGATTGGTTAACGATTTTTTGTCTCGCTAGATGGCACGCAAGAATCGATTTATTTTATTGTAGGTATTATTAAATGTAGGTAATTCAAATCCTAATCTACATGATATAAACTTTTGTGTGATTATGTCTCTTTCTCTTGAATTTTAGGTTGTTTTATCCTTTTCTTTTTTGGCAATATATTTGTCATAAATTACAGTTTAAAAAAGAGATTGATTTTTGTATTTAACATTTTAAAGGCCGCTATATGATCAACTTGAATGTGTATACACAATATGTGTTGAATGACTTAAAAGCATATGAATTAAGTAAAAAAACCACTTTATTTACTGTAAAGAATCAAATTTACAATGCTAATCAAATTTTAACTAGGTCTCTAGAATATACAAATGTATTCAATTTGCATTGTACAAATCAAAGTAATTATGATGTAAACACTTTTGACATTTGTTCACATCACTTTAAAATTTGATTTTGCAATGAACAAACCTCCCTTGTGTGCACGCCACACGATCATGGGGTGCACTATCATATCTAATTTATTCAGCTGTATGCATTGGGTTGGAAAATCACAGCTTCAAAATAACAAATAATGTGGGCAAACAGTCCAATTTCACGCAAATACTATAGTGGGTGAGACGAAATGAAGATACATGGCAGGGTAAGCGCCATGCAACAACATTTGACATGTTTAGTGCGTTTATAAATAAGCACCACCATCATTTCTTCATCTGAATTGTTCAACAGTAGGTTCTAAGAAATCGGTCACGCAAATCGACTCCTCCCACTCCTTTATTATAACAGTGAATAAGGTATCGCTGGGACACATTCTGCTGTGATTTTTTTTCACGTTCTTTAACAAGTCTGGCAGGCTCCACCTCAGTACAGTTACTGCCAACTGTCATAAATGCATTGTCATTCCAGCAGTATAATACAGATTTACTTGAGTAATAATCATAATTACTCCGTGATGCCGTCATTCTTTCTTTGACATATTTGTGTTTACCTCCTCTCATTCTATTTTCCCAAATGGTGACAGTTGCATGGATTCCATTCTGACCCAAAATCGATGAGCATATCAGTATTTATAAACATGTTGTCAAAAAAATATGGCGACTTCTCCAATCAATGGAATACTGTAAATTTGACATCTTACTTACCACCTGAGTACCAAGTGGCAAAGCTTTATACATAGATTTATCTTTTTTTGTGTATATTTGATAATAATACGGAAAACCATCAGTCCCATAAAGCATCCACAACGTCTTCAGATATATTTACATCAGTTGGATGTAGAACTATGACCTCACTAGAACTAGATGAGAATGAGTCAAAGGCATTACAAAGTTTTGTAAATTCTCCAACACATCGTTTTATATATCTATAACGCATAATTTTTCATGTAACCAAATATTTGTTTCACTCAAATAGAATCCCATTTTACAAGTTCCCATGTTTTTACCATAAATTATTTATTTTTTAACAGTTTGTGCAGTAAAATGATAGTACTACATATTTATTAGTTTTTCTTTGGCATAGTATCAAATCATTGCATATATTGAATATAATAAATATTCTTTTGAAATTAGATTAATAAGACTCAGTTTAGTAACTTAAAAAATAAATGAGAACAAAATTGGAAATGGCATTTAAAAGGTTAATTTAACACGCGAATATGTTTTGATCTTAAATTTCGCCTTTGCAATATTTAGGGCGGAATTATATTTATAAATTTGAAAAAATAAATGATGACATTATAAATAAATAACTCTTATGAAAATAGAAAAGATAACGATTTACACATATAGTCGTTTTTTCTGAAACAGTTCTTATTGCAAACATTTAAAGCCCATTTTAGTTGAACTCGCAGACTTTTTAGCATTTGGTGATATATATATATATATATATATATATCATTGACACAATTGTGTTACTGAGGACGTACGTGTACTTTTCAGGAAATCACTTTTTCTTTATTCATGAATATTTATCATAATTAATACCAACGTCTTTCAGATGCTATCTTCTCATTCATATATAATCAACATCTACTGCATCATGCTATATCTATGATAATTCTAGATTTATATTATTAGCGAAACATTTACTAAACTTGTAGAAAATAAACTGTGGTGATGCAGAGAGGTGAAATTGAATAACGCAAATCTCAAACTCTTTTGTTTATATGAATTCTATATGAATAAACTTAATCAGTTTTCATTTTAATTGTGATCGTTTCAAATTGGTTTAGATTTTCACAATTTTTTAATTCCAGTTTCAGAAAATGCACGTGATAAAGCTTCTTTATTTTTGCGAAGTTCCTTAACTTTTCATGTGTTAATAATACTAGAGAGCTTCCTAAAAAAGTGGACGTTTAACTATGGAATCAAAAACAAAACTTCTTAATTTATATCAAAATTTCGAAGAGACTCCAGAAAAGCAAATTTTATTTTATATCCATTTTAATACAGAAACAATATTATTTTTCAAACCTTATATTTTCAAAAGGTTTTCCCCCAAGAGAATCAAAATATTCCCCGTTTGTAATTTTTCTGGCCTTTTTGGAAATTTCCTTAACTGCTACAGACTGGTAAATAGCCAATCGCCAGTTTTATGCTTGACAGAGACATATTTTATTTTTGAAAGCTACTTAAGCAATCGTTTTCAAAACGTAAGTTATTTGTGAATTCAGCATCTTCTAAACTTGAAAAGGTATCATGTGGTTTCCCCAAGGTTCCATTTTAGGATAGTTGTTGATCTTTATGTACATAAATGATTTTTTAAAACATTAGAACGCCTTTTTGAATCTTCAAACATCTGATAAAAGGAATCAATTCAACAAAAAATCAGAAGAAAAAATAAAAATAAAACTCAATCAAGAATTTCTAATCATTTTATCAGAAATTAGCTTCGAACAATTTGCCAAAACTGTGAAAGCAAATATCAGTCGCAACACTTTTGACAAAACGCATGTGGACATTAAGCTCCGCATTGATTTTAGCTTAATAACCGGTTCACACAGAAGAAAGATTACTGTAACATAATTCAGAATCATGTGTGGTCAAATTAAGAGAAACAAAGGAATGAGAGCAGACTGAATTTTGATATAACTATTAATTGTAAAAACACATGATTATGATTAGTTAATTATTTTGTACAATTTATAAGCAGTAATTTTTCTATTAATTAATTGGCAGTACAAAATGATATTTGACAATTGGTAAGAAGGCCAAGTCGCAAAACGCTAATTAATGCTGATGTGTGCAAGATGGCAGACGAAAAGAAATCAAAGATTAATAAATTGTCAACAACTCAGTGATAACAGGTACTAGCCAAATATTTGAGTGTTTAACAAATTTTAGTATAAAAGCAGTGCAATATTATATTTTGTTGATGACCGAAATTTATCAGATTTACTTCGTGTTCTTTTGTCAGGTTTCTTTAATTAATTACAATGGAAAGCTAAACATGTTTGAGCACTAGGGTATTCGAGGCAATGGTCCACGACTTTGTTTAAAGGGAGATAATTTGTAACGGCTGAGCACTTAGTAATGAATTGTTTATCGCTATTCAAAAAGCTGTGCGATTGCAATCGGCACATTAAACAATAATGATTTACTACAGCCATTCAAATGGCTGTGCTGTGGCTGGTAGCTGTTGGTCTAACCCGAGGTGTAATGATAGGGATTTTTATTTGTTACAGCTTTCCTATCAGTCATTGTTCATTTTATTACCTTATTATGCTTACAGTATCCCTCTTAGGAGAATTCACATTTTGGTTGTATTGGATGTTTATCAATAGTATTACATTATATTTCATTCATAGTCGACCTATGGACTTAAAGCATATGTTTCTGCTGACTGCTTTGATTGTTCACATGTATGATATGGTACTAACATGTACATATTTATCTGTAGGTTTATTAAGTGTAAGGCAGGATAATAAGCTAATGCATTCAGGTTGCGAATCCCCATTATTTTACAACATCATTAATAACAAGAACAATCAACGCACTAAATTAATAGGTCATTCACACATTGTCACAATCTCATTATCACACAACAGTTCATGCACTGAGTCCTTGCGGTAGCGATTGGTAATTCTTTTGATGTGAAAGTGTTCGTTGCAGATTATAGTTCTAACGTAGTTCTTCAATTCCTCTTTGTGTTGTGCCTCAGGTCGGGTGTGTAACCCTGTACTTTGTACCAACCATCTCCTGTCTTGAACCTAAATGAGTGTCAATCATAGTTGTTGCTTAGATATTAAACTAAATGTTAAGTAACTACAGTTAAGAACAAAAGAATAGAGATGGAATTTGGAATCTGTCACCTACCTTACTTGGTAACAATAGGAAATATTCGAAGTAGCTCCTAAATTATAGTTAAGTTTACTAGTTGGAAGGTTGTCAAGATTCTACATGACGACCGTGACAGGCGCCTGACATGCGCAAGGAGAATTCGAGTAAAGATAGTTGTTTCTTTTCGAGTTAATCAAATTGAAATAGTAATCTAATATCTGGAAAATAATTATTAGTGTAACAGCAAAGAGGGACTAAGAAGAAAGAAGAGGGAACGAACAATAAAATTACACCGGAGCACAAAATAAATGTGAGAAAGGGCCACCAAATCGGATACCCGGAGCACTAATGAAAAAGATGGTAAATTCGAAGAAAAAGACTACTAGGAGTAAGCCTAGAACTCAGAAGACCCCCCAAGCAAGAAGTACACCCGAAACACAGGATGTGATTATGTCCCCAGAAAGTGAGCAATCCCCAACGGAACAGGTGCTACAACCTGCGGAGTTAACAAATGAATTTACAATAACCCAGTTAATGGAAATTATTGAAAATAATGCGAGAGAGAGAAAAGAGTTGACGAAACAGATAGAACACTTAACAAAGTGAATAATAGAAGTGGAAATAAAAAGCGTCGAAAAGGAGAAATTAGTTGAGGAAATGAAAGAAGATATGAGTATACGTTTGACGGAGCAGCAAAACTTATTTCAACAACAGATAGAAAAGTTGACGGAAGTAAATAAGGAAATAAAGCTCCAATGTGAACAGTTTCAGAAAATGTTAAAAGAGCTTCATGATGAAAATACTAACCTATATAAAGATGAGATGATAATATTTAAGTTGGCAGAAGATGTAAAGATTTTGCCAAATAATTGGAAAATGTGTGAAATCACAACAAGTGAAAGGATAAACACTGAGGTGATGATATATGACCAAATTGGTATAAATACAAAGAGGTTATTGATTCCATCGAGTTTATGCATGATATGAGAAGGAAAAGGTTGGATACCAGTATTAAATGCAACAAATCATATCGTTAATGTTAATAAAGATAAAGTGACGATAAAAGGAAAAACGGTAAAATCTGAGAAGCAGATGGCGAACAAGACAATAAATATAATAACAAAAGAAGAGGAAGAAATATTTCAGATACCAGAAATCAAGGAAGAAGAATACCCACATCTGAATAATGAAGAAAAGGAAAAGCTTATGGAAATTTTGAATAAGCATAATAAGATATTCAATTTCAGAGAAATCAGTGTGGGGAAAGCAATTGGTGAAATGCACAAGATAATTACCTCAACGGATGAACCAATTAGATTACCTTGCAGAAGAGTACCAGAAAATCTGAAAGACAAATATAATACAATTTTGAATGAACTCATTGATAATAAGATTATAAGGCCAAATGAGAGTCCTTACGCATCACCAATGGTGTTTGTAAAACAGGGTGAAAAGCATAGGCTTTGTATAGACTTCAGAAAATTAAACGATGTAACCAAAAAAGATGCTTATCCGTTACCGCGAATAGATGACATGATTTACAAAGCAACAAAAAATAAATACTTTACGTGTATTGACTTATGCAAAGCCTACTGGTAAGTACCCATGGAGCCTAAGGACATCGAAAAAACGGCATTCATAACTCCATACAGATTGTTCGAATGGATGTATATGGCGTTTGGACTTTGTAATGCGCCAGCGACGTTTCAACGATATGTAACGAAAGTGTTAAAACAAAAGAATAAAAAGTTGGAAGATGGAGTGTGCGCTTATATAGACGATATATTAATCACGAGTGATACAATCGAGGAGCACTTAGAAAAATTGGATAGAACGTTAACGATTCTCTATAATGCCGGACTAAGGGTGAATGGAAAAAAATGCGAGATTTTAAAAACTGAAGTAGTATTTTTGGGAAGAAGAATACGAAAAGGTGAGATTAAAATGAAAAACAATGCAAAGGAAATGATTTTAAATATTAAAAGCCCAAAAACAAAGAAGGACATACAGAGAATAATGGGATTCATCAACTATTATGGATCATTCATACCAAATATAGCTCAAAAAACAACTAGAATAACAGCGTTACTTAAAAAATCTAAACCATTTGAATGGACATGGAGAGAAGAGGAACAATTAGAAAACATAAAAAATGAACTTGCTAAGATGCCGTCATTAAATACACCTGATTATGAAGAAGAATTCATATTAGACTGTGATGTGAGTAATGTTGCAATAGGGGCTTGTTTGGGACAAATGAAAAATGGAAAAGAAGTACCCATACAATTTTTTAGTCAACAATTAAGAACAAGTGAAGAAAATTATGGATCTACAAAGTTGAAAATGTTAGCGTTGGTAGAAAGTATAAAGAAATTTAGATACTTTTTAATTGGTCAAAAATTCAAAGTGCGAACAGATAATAGTGGACTGGCGTGGCTAAAAAAATTTTCGGGAGACAAGTTGTCAATTGTGTCGAGGTGGATAGAGTATCTAAACGAATTTAGATTTACAATCAAACATAGAAAGGGTACGCTACATAAAAATGCTGATTTCTGGACTGCGCTACCTGAATACCAAAGAGATGTAGAAAAGCAAGAAGGAGAGAAGAAGAAATTTGACTTCTTGCCACATAGCGAATACAGTGAATTACCAGACATCAATGCAGATAAAAAGGGTCAGTAAATAATGCCCATTACAATTAAAGAAGAAATCAACAAAAGTGAAATTGTTGAAAAACAGAAAACAGATTTGATAATGATGGAAATACGGAGAAAATTGGAAGACAGTAATGAACAACTAAGCAAAGAAGCAAGCAGCTATTTCCAGAGATACACATGGAAAATAAATAAAAA
>CABFPE010000104.1:536599-553155 GCA_900660155.1 Hofstenia miamia
CTCTCTCTCTCTCTCTCTCATATATATATATATGTATATATGGATATATATATATATATATATGTATATATGGATATACATATACATATATATATGTATATATGGATATACATATACATATACATATATGTATATATGGATATACATATACATATATGTATATATATATGTATATACATATACATATATGTATATATATATATATGTATATACATATACATATACCACCACAATGAGGACCAGAGATTCGATCAGACCTTGAAATAACATTGTAGCTACTAGCATATGGAAATAGTTCTGAAGACAAAACTGTTGAATCAAGCCATGTTTCTGTAAAGCAGCATATTCGATGTGAATATAGATTTAGCAAGTTGTTCACTGAACGACATAAATCGCTTGATAAAAAGATTTGTTGCATCTAATTTATATCTACTGGCTAATAGTTTTTGACGATCCCATGAATTCTTGAAAGTTATAACAAGAGGTCTCGTTTAGTATTATTTGATTTACCTCTTCCATCAAGTCCAGAAAAATCACCAATAAGATTATGTATAAATTTTGTCAAACTGTCAAAATCATTTGTAAGACATTCTATATATTTCACATTAGTTTGTTGTGGCAGTCCAAAAAGCACCAAATCATTAGAATTTTGTTGTTTATGCAGCTCACTTGTATTTCGATTTTCTATATTAAATGATTGATTTTTACTTAATTTAGTAGAAAAATCAGATATCGAATTTACAAGCTTTTCAAATTGATTTTCAATGCCTTGATTCTTATTATTCATGTATTCAAACTGCTTATTTGATGTGTTATTAGATGTAACAATTGACTTTAAAGCATTTTGAGCTTCCCTATGGGATAGTTTCATGACCTGTATTTCTGTTAAACTTAGAATGTGTTCAACTTTACAAATGTCAAATCCATCTGGTAACAACCATTGTATTATATTGTTAATTAAATTTAATTAACGTATGCTAAAAAAATTTCCTACATATATATATATGTATATACAAATACACATATGTATATATATGTATATACATATAAATATATGTATATATATATGTATATACATATACATATATGTATATAAATGTATATACATATACATATATGTATATATATGTATATGCAAATGCATATATGTATATATATGTATATCCATATACATTTATGTATATATATATGTATATACATATACATGTATGTATATATATATGTATATACATATACATATATGTATATATATAAATACATATACATATATGTATATATATATATATATATATATGTATATATATATATATATATATATGAATCGGCGTATTTTTTCGCACTTGCTACTACATTCATGTATTTATAAAATATTTATTTCACGCTAAATGTTGCCTGAACAAACGATTGTTATATTTCCACATGCAGAACATAGACTTATTTCAACTTGCAACGCATATGTCGTATTCTGACTATATCAGTTTGGGAATGTTAGGACAACTAAAGCTTGGACGAATGTCTTAAATAATTTTCTAATGATTTTATTATCATTCATCGATATTTGAACCTAATTCTGCTAGCATTACTTTAAAGTAACAAATTGGTCTGTACACATTTTTGAAAAATTCTGTCCAAGCCTTTTAAGAAATTTTAAGAGCCCATATATTTACATATCTATGGGTTTGTGCTCGCTAATGTTATGATGAACATTTGTGCAAAAATCACTCTTGTTCCTGAAATTTTTTTCAATGAGAAATCTGAAAACATTCAAATTATCAGAGTATCAAATGTTCAGATAATCCAGGCTTATCGTTGTGTGTTACGAGAATTTTCAATTTGTTTTGTACAGAGCACAAGTTATATGGGGCATAAAAATCTAGAGTCCCAAAATTTCCAGTTTTTTTTAAATCATTATATCATGTTTTGCATTTTGAAATATATTAACGGATCTTGAAGGTTAAACTAAGTTTGGGGTAATTTTGTTACCCCAAGAACAACTAGAATAAGATTTTGATCTCAAACCAAATAGGAAGAATGTGATATTTTGTGACTTTTCCACATTTTTAAGTACTTTTTTTTCAACACAATATGGCAGCCATCCTAACTTTACTTATGTAGATTCAACAAAAACATTAATAAATTTAGACAAAGTTTGGGGTAACTTTGTTACACCCAAAAGAAATCAGTTTAAAGCTCCTTCTTTAGAATGGTTGCTACTTTGTTATAGTAATGCCATGGTTGAAAAACCCTAATGCTAAGATTTCATGAAAATTTAGGTAATATTCATTTAGTACCCAAAAGACCATCTATATTGTAAACCTCCCTCTCACTTTTTGTATGCTATAATTTTTTTGTATATTTTAGTTGCTATATGAAGAAGACAATCTGCGAAAAAGCTGTCAATTTTAAAAGTCCAGCAATTTGAATTTAATATATATATGAGAAGCCAGGAGCTAGATAATATTGACAATCACAATGAAACCTTAAATATAGATGAGAATTCTCAATTTTGCAGAAAACATTGATGTAACAGTGGTGACATAGAAGAAATTTTGAATCTTCAAAGTTCTACTAGGAAGAGGAAAAGCAATTGGTTTATTAAGCAGATTTTGGACTTCAATTTCTAATAAAATAAACAACCCAGAGAGGAGAGAGCAATCTCGAAACATTATTCATAGTAATCTTGGTGCACCAAGTCATATACAAATTGTGATACCATTTTATCCTATAAATATGTTTATGGATGAAATGTAAGAGGACTGCTTTCGTTATTCAAAAGTGTAAACTCATCAAAATTGAGTGGGACTGATTCATTTAGTGATGCATTAAATTCCTTGGAAGCAAGTAGATAGACCTGCGCTTTAAGCATATATTTAATTGTATATAGTAGCTGGAAACGATAACAATAAATGTAGTCTAATTTGCTTGCTATATGTGAGAAATTTTCGTCAAACATAAATCACTCTTTTCTTGTTCATCTTAACCTGACAATCAATGAGTAACTATTACAATATCACGAGGCTGTTTAATATATTAGCGTTAAGCTTGGGGCAGGCTACCTCACAGGCTGCTTGCGAGATGCGTGCCGACAATGGTTAAGTGTGAGTTTTGTAGAGGATAGCGGTTATAAATTTAACCTGCCCCCAGCTCTTGGATCAAAAGTTATAATTGTAAAAATATCCTCAAATTAAATTTAGAATTTTATGCAAAGCGTCTAAAAATTATTTTTGATTAAAATCTAAGGAATGAATGTACAAATTTTCATATGTACAAATCGATTTATACAGTCTTAAGCTCCTTTAAGTGGGGGTAACTTTGTTACCCCATACTTCTTTTAACTGAAATTTATTTTAAAGTTGTTTAACCGGTAAATGCATTTTTTGATGAGGCCATGTATATAGGGATGTAAAATCCCAAGAGTTAATAATATGAATGGTACACATAACATTTTTAGACAAAGATAGCTTTTATAATTTTTTTTATGTATTTATTATATAATTATTATTATGTGATAAAGGCATACATCTAAATGTGAGCACCGAAGAAGTAAATATTTTATCTATTTTGCAAAAAAAATAGTTTATTTTCCAATATTACCTATAGTGGAAGGCTGATTATTTCGATTCTAATTTCAGTGGTCAGCCTGTAACAAAGGCCAAATCATGCAAGGATCATTTAATATTAATTTAGTGTGTCCTTGCTTATTGAGAATTTAAGTGCCATAATGTAATTTTATTCAGAGTAACAATTGAAAAAATTGTAATCTTAGTTTTTAGCTTACTAATTTGTAAGTGTAGATTTGAAATTATTCCAAAGGAACTAAATTGCATTTCCTTTAAAAGAGCCATTAATTTCATCCATCAAATCGATTAACTGTCATGATACGATTAGGGTGGCTTAGTCAACGAGATTTCAGTTACACTAATAGGATCCGATGTTTTCCTGTAATTACGATTTGTGTTTCTTCAACCACAAAATTGCAAATGATCTGTCTTAACCTCAGGAACTTTGTAACTAAAAAATGTTTGCATAATGACTGTGATTTAATGCTAAAAGATGTTAATGAACACTTAGAACAAATTTCGCTCTTTTTTTCTGAACATAAAATCGTAAATTGCTCACAATTAGATGAAAACGTTCTAATTTTTTAAAATTTGGAACCTTTCACCAAAATCATTCTCTCAACAATTATTGATAAGGTTGGTGTGTTTAACTTGTGTGTATTTATGAAAAATATTACCCTATCTATGAGCATCTAAATTTAAAATTTTTGAGATATCCTTTAAAAATTGTTTGTATCCCCAAAATGTTGCCTAAATTTTGGATTTTTTGTAAAATTTACGTACAGTTGTTTTGTGATATTTTTAAATTTCGTAAAAATTTTGGCAACTACCTCACTTAAGACAAAAATTAATGAAATACAGAGCATAAATATGTTGTATATATATATATATATATCATTCTATTATGTATTATTAGAAATAATGAGATAGATATGCTTTAGGAAAATATGCAATCTCATTTAGCCAAAATGTATTTCAAAAGAAAAAAAATGTATGACACATTGCCTTATTGGAATGTTAGGCTGTTGTGTATATTATATTCAACATTTTTCAATACAGTTTAATTAATTATATTGTACTTCAAAGCTCTGTAATATTCCCACATTTCATTTTCTCTAAAAAATTTTAAACTTATACTTTAAAAATTCCTGTTAATTGACAAAAATTGCATGAGTACGTTCATAGATAAATCCGACGTAATATCCTATAGAAAACGCCAAAACCAAATTTTGAAAGTTTAATTTTGCTAGAAAAACATTGAATTTCCATGTAACAGGAGACCCACAATCTCAGCATAATGGACACATACTTCAAAATCATGAAGTCAATAATATTAATATATAAATATAGTAATAAACCCACTTAATAATAATCTATTCACAAGTGTAGTGCTTACACTAAACTATTTGAATTGAGAAAATAAATTTTTTACTTCATAATGGTAATCAAAAAATGTAAATACCGTACCATGATGAATTTTATGAAATTTTTATACAAACGTAAATTGTAAGAATATTTTAATATTATACGAGAAGAAAAATCCATTATCTTACTATCTGGTAGTCATGCAATAATTTGAAATGTTTTTTCCCTATAAAAATTGTGGCTAATTACAAAATGTTTATAAAAGTAGTTCTTGCATCACAGCCTTAATACGGTGTGACACTTGGACCTATCTTCTCTTTCCTTTGGTTACAGGAATTGGAATTTCTGTGGTTTACAGGGAAACGTTATAGAGCAACGAAAGAAAATTAAAGGAGAAATTTCTTATTGATAATAAGGGGTAGGGACAGCTAGCAGGATGACAAACTTTTTTTGAAGTTCTCCGAACCCCTAAGACTGGGCCATGGTATATGGTACTGAATACTTGTAGGCAAAAATTATTGAATTTTTTTAGCAAAAAACATTCCATATGAAATTAGAAGAATGTGATATTCAAAGCTAAACCTGAAATTCAGGAGTTCATTTAGTAATACCAACTTTTTCTGTTTTAGTTAACATGCAAAACGATAGTTGCTTTTTTCTTACTTTCGTAATACCCAAAGAACCAAGTACTACAAACGCCTCTTCGTATAACAATTCACGAAATGTAGACTTAACTCAACCAGTGTATTTTTTACATAATGACATTTGTGCTATTGTAAATAGAAAGGTTAGTTGAGAAAAGTGTTTACTTGAACAAAAATTACCTATAACGTAGAACATCCCTAATGATGCTAAGAAGTTTTTGACAACGCCTCAAAACCGGATAACAAGGGAGCCATTCTTAATTTCTCTGTTAATGTTTTTCAATAATTGAGAAATTTTGAATGTAATGAAATTCATATAAGAATGCATTAATATGTTTACAATATATGTAAATAAATATATATATATATGTAAATATATATATGTAAATAAATATATATATATGTAAATATATATTGTGACATCGGTAGAGTGCACGGAGGTGCACGAACGTTAGAACGAATGCTGACTAATCCTCTATTAACAATTGTTTCAATGGTTTATATACAATGGTTCTCACTACAATATTTACAAATATCTGGTTACACCAGTAGGCATAGCAAATACGAAAACAGCGACTGGTCGATAATGATACCTAGGTACCTGCCACCACAATATATATATATGTATATATATATATATATATATTAGAGACTGACAATATGAGGCAAACATGGACCCGAACCCGACCCAATCATAATATTTATTATCCGCACCCAACCCGACCCGAAAATTTAGTACCAGACACCTACCCGAAACTTTGAATTTGATTTGACGTTGTCTATCTTTCTCCAATCAAATGATCATTAACATCAATCATTTTCTGACGGAGAAACAGCAATTCATTCGTATTACTTAACGTCTTGGACATTTCTCAGTTCAAGATGAGAATAACATCAATATTTTGTAAATAATAAAAATAAATCTAATCTTTGTACTCGAACCCGACAGGACCCAAAACCCGATCGGGTTTATCAGGTACCCGATGTCACTCTATAAGAATAATTTATGCAAAGCTTTAGTACTAAGTGAATATTGCTTGTTAACAAGAACAAAGTTTATTGACAAATTATTTTTTAACGATGCTTCAAAAATTTCTTTCTAAATTTATTTAGAATAAAAATGTTCAATTTAAATTTAGTGCATTGTTGAAGTATATAAGCCAGTACATTTTTTCAAAGTACCAATACAAATATTTCATAATTATAAAATTATGAATTTGACTGTTGTAATGAAATGGCGATGATAATATGTTTGTCATTGTTTATTTCTTTGACTGCCAGCAATTTTTATCCTACATAATGCAGTTTTGTCTACTTGTAGCAGAATTATAAAAATCATCAGTGATGTTGAGATATGAAGTCCACTAAATGCTTTATAAACATTTCTAAGCAACTTCTAAACATTTCCTTGACGCCTTCTAAACCTCTTCTAAACGTCTTCTAGACGTCTTCTAAACGTTTTCTGAACGTCTTCTAAACGTCTTCTAAACCATTTCTAAACGTCTTAAAGACGTCTTCTACGCCTGACATAGTATAGAATCATCAGCCAGGCTTTAGATGTGTAATAACTCAGAGCTATTTAGAGATGCTGAACTACAGTTTTGTACAAGCGGGGTAATGTCTATCTAGATTAACAATTGTTGTCTCATGTACACGTTTCTCTATATCCAAACTAAACTGTATTTAGAATCCACATAATACTAGAATAACGTATAATAGCCACTATTTAGGTAACCACATGAGAGATACTCCAGTTAACGATGGGCTCGCTGCCAGAAGCAGTATCTGATCACCAAGAAGCCATCTGCCATTCCGCAACAGAGTAATGTTCCATCCAATGACAGACTCAGCTCATTCTCACTTGACTTAATTTTGTTATGTGTACCCTAACTATGTGATAATAAACAGTAATGCAGGCACTACTCAACTTAATGACTCATTCTCAGATGCAGTGTAATTACTAATAGCGTATTAATGCAACCATTCATTGACACTAACTGCTAATATAAAAATCTAGTTAGCAAATAGCATAGCAGTTTCCCACCCTACATGTAATAATAGCAAATATGACTATCGACACTAGTTGCAACAAAGTCAAGAGGAGTTAAAAACTATTGCATTATTCAACAAATAGCAGCTTCCTAAACCTACGACATTTCCAACATATACAATAACATTTATGGATAAGAAGCCATTATTGGTCATTATGAGTCCAAAGTAAATAACAAATTTGGATCTAAAATAAGATAAATAAAGATAGATAATTCCTAGGGTGGTGATCCCGCCTTATCTCGCATTTGTTACTATATGCAATGATTAAGAAGCATTGATAGCCAGCTAGGCGGTAGTTAAAACCCTTATACCTAATCCTAACTTATATGCATGGTTTCGATCTAGGCAACAAACCATTCTATCCCTCACAACAGCCTAATGATCGGCACAATGCATGAATCGCCTAGCTGCACATTCTATTTAATAATCAAACCGAGTAAAATGAGTAGCTAATAAGGAGTTTATTCTCCATCAACGATTCTCCTTTGGTTTTACATATTTATAGAAGTTTTAATAAACATATTACTTGCTAAACAAGTACCTGTCACCTTTTTAGTTGCCAGCTAGCAGAAATTTCTGCTTTAATATGGCGCTTGCAAAATCAACGTGGAGTGTAAACGTCCACATGTAATTTGTCAAAAGTTCGAATAACAAGTAATTGTTTTCACAAATTAATATCGAATTAAATTGCATGGCTTGGTTTAATGCTAATCTATCAAAAACACAAAATTAATAAAATCATATAAATTTATCATTCAATCTTGTTCCCCAATTTCAGTTCTTTTTGTATTCTGATGGATTATGCTACACGCCTCCCTCAGCTTGCGTTGATTTTAGGATTGCTCACTCTCCGTGGACTAGTGTGTCCACTCTTTTTATCAGTGTTTCTGCTTGGGTTTGTTCCCATGTTAGCTGTGCGAATTCTGTTTGTTTTGTTAGTTTTAGTACTGTTTCCTTTTCGGTTGTCGTCATTTCAGCATATCTGATGATTTTTGTTGTTTGGATTGATTCAGTGATTGTTGTTATCTGTCTGAGTTCGTTGAGTTTTTCTTTGAAGAGCAGGTAGAATTTTTTATATAGTTTTAGGCCTTTAATGCCAATCATTAACGTCATTAGAGCGTCTGCCCTACTGGTGTGAGCGAGTTCTTCTTTGAGACGAGTGTTCAGATAGAAGAATTTGAATGTATTTAGAAGGCTTTTTGTGTTCTCTACGTCTTTGTAGAAGAAGCTTATGTTATTTAGTATGTCTTCTTCTGTGATTTCATCTGGCTTATTTTTGTTCATTCGAATCATTGTGATAATTTCTATGCATTTTGATACATCATAGTATCTGTATTCTTTGTTCCATATATCCATCCATAGAATGTCGTTTACTCCTGAAAATAGTATGATTGTTTTTAATGATCTGTTTTCAATTTCTGTTCTCAGTTCCTGTAGTTGTGTATGAATGGGTTTTCCTTCTTCATACAGTTCATATGGGGTTATTGTGGCTTCTACATATATGCGTTCCTTGTTGTCCTGTTGGAGCATTATTTGTTTAGTCTTTTTATATGCTTCTGTTTGGACTAGTCATTTTGCCTTCTCTTTTGTGTTTGTATAAGTTTTGAATTCGTGTAGGAATCCTTTTGCTATTTTTCTATCCTTTGGTAGTCTCCATCATGGTAGTATCATTGGTATCGAGATTGTTTCTGGTGGAGTGCATTTTAGTATTTTTGTCTCGACATTTGCTTCTATTGTTTGGTAATGTCCCGTTGTTATTGGTGCTGTTGCCATCCCTATTGTTGCTGGATAATTCATTTTCACTTCGTATATTTTTTCCCCAGAAGTGTTGTGTCAATCCCTTTTTGCTTAGTTTCACTAGGGTGTCTGGTTTCATTTCTATTTTCAACGTTATGCATTCCGCATCAACAGCTAATTGGTTGTATGGTTTGAGTAGCTTGATGAGTTCAGTTTTTGTGAACACTTCCATGAACATTAATTTCATGGTTGCTACTGTGTGGTTTTCCTTGATAAATTGGTAGTTTCTTGCCGTTATCTCTGTTGTTTCTTGATGTATTTTGATTTCTATTGGGTATCGCTCATCTTCGGTATTGATCCATTTGATCATGCTTGCCAGACTTAGATTTCCCACTTTTCCATATTTATTTGATCCATGCGCTCTTGTGTTTTTGGTGAGAGTAATATGTTAGAACTAGTTAGTAGGTTGTCTTCTGATTCCATTTCAGCTTATGTTTTGGTTGTTATGTTAAGTATCTCTATCAGTTTGATGCTGCCCTCTTTTGAAATTTCTTGTGCCTTTTTTATGATTTTTAAGAATGAGCATCTTGGGTTCTCTCTGGTGAAGCGTTGTGTTTCTGACATTGTGATTTGTTCTATGTTTTTGTCTTTCATGATGTCAACTATTTCTGTTGTTTTCGCTATTTTTCTTTTTATTAACGTTTTGGTGGTTATCCACAGTTGTTCCTCCATTTGTTTCAGTTTTGTGTCAGATGTTGCACCCCAGATATATTTTCGTGTTGCATCGTCAAATAGTGCGATTTTGTTGGGGCATATTTCTGTCTTGTTGGCTATTGATACCATTGTTATCATACACATCGGGTGTTTGTTCATGATGATTATCAGTATTCTTTTCTGCACTGTTTGTATAGGTTTCTCTTGTTTGTCTGGGGAGACGAACTTCTCGATATTTCCTTTCAGCATCCAGTTTTTTGTTGCCGTATTTATTGGGGAGAATGCGATTTCATATGTTGTGTTCTTGCTTAATTTCATTCTTGTTTTCCTGGAAACGGGAATTTTCAATGTTTCATCCTGTGTTAGGTATATGGCCAGTATCCATATTGTTGTTCTGAATCTTATCTCAGGGGCGTTGATTTCGTCAAACATGTACGATTTGAAGCTCTTTTTGGTGTTGAGTTTGTAAGCCCTGTTGATTTCCTGTAGTAAGATTTCTACTGATTTGTGGTATCATTTTGACAGGGCTTCTATGTTGATTTTTGGCCAGTCTTCCTCTGATGTTTTGGATACTTTTGTGTTGTTCCATGTTTCCTGTATTTGCTTTAGGTGTTCTTGTCTCTGATACTGCATTTTATATGTAGTTGCATAAGTTTTCTGATGTCCGTTGATTTTGTTGTTAGTTCTATTGTTTTGGCTTGCTGGTAAAGTTCTACAGCTATCCATGGCTCCACCAATAATCAGTATACTGTTCCCCAGTAATCTATTTGTAGATCGAATTTGATCAACTCTGGTACTGTTGTCTTGTCTTGTGTTTTCTCTTTTAGGAATACATTTTGGACTTGCATGCTCACTTCGTATAGAAATTTTGGTATATCTTGTTCCATTACGATCGTGATGATTACAATTTGTACGTTGTGTCGTTCTGCTAGTTTTAGTGTTGTCTGCATTTGTTTTTCCAATTTGTTTGTATACTCTTTTTCTTTTAGAATCTGAATTAGTATGAGATTTTCTTTATCCAGGTTGATTTGTTCAATGTTTGCAATCTTATCTTTTGACATTATTATGTTTTGAACGTCGGCAAGTGTGAAGTTATTGCAGAAGTTGATGTGAATTGTGCTTCTGTAGTAGGGGCGTTCAAGTGTTTCATTCATTCTCTGTAGGTAACTTATTATTGTGTTTACCATTGGTCTGTTTTCTTTGTCTAGAATGATGGGAAGGTTTGTTTCTTCCGTTTTCATTTGTCTTTGTAGTAGGCTTTGTGTTTCTGGGGATAGTTTTTCATATGCATTGTAAATCATTTTTATCTTTGGTATGAAATATGGGTGCAACTTTTCTCCATCTATCATTAACATTCTTTTGTTTTGTTCAATTGAGCGCATGGTGCTCTTGGACATCGTTTTCATGCTTTCTGAGGGGGCATGTAGCATTTCCTGAGTGAGTATGAGAGGTCTTCTTGCACTGGTGCTTGGTTCGTACTCTATTTCTGAACCACTGCTAATGGATTCCAGTTGGTCCCCTTTTGGTCGGTTTCCTTCCGGACATCCTCTTAGCATTTGACCAGCTGCGGATTCTGTAGTACCATCAGCCTCTAGTTGCTTTCATATTACTACAGTTCTTCCACCACTTACACCTTCCCCTGGATAGTCGTTCCTCCACTTGCCCTCTTGTTGGCGGTGTGGAGTACTTGAAGGAAGGTTGGGACTTCGAGTATGAGCACTTTTTGTCTGCCTGCCCTCTAGTTGGCGGTGGGGACTACTCCGTGTATGAATGTTGTCGCCTTTGGTTGCTCTGCCCTCTAGTTGGCAGTGAGGACTACTCAGCATTTGATCTTCTACGCTACTGTTGGTCACCATGCCCTCTAGTTGGCGGTGACGACTACTAGGTATTTCTTTTGCTTCGTCTTGTTGTCTAATGTTCTCACAGTCCCTCATTCCTCGACGTGATTGGTATTGCATCTGATGGTGTGCTCATTTGGGGGATGGTTGCTTCATCTTCCAATTTCCTAAATTGAGATATTAGGTTTAAGTCCCATGTTTCAGGGTTATAATTTATGTTTTCTTTTGCTGCCCTTTTAGGCATTATTCTTTTTTGTATTTCATCTTCCTGTATTTCATGTCTGAATTCTTCCTCGAATTCGTCCTCAGGAAGGCTCTCTAATTCTTCCATTTCATACCTATTTTCTCCTTCATTATGTATTAGTTTAAATTCAGTGTTTTCATCTAGGGTTGCACCTTCGATGTTGGTAATTGCTCTCTTTAAGTTTTGAAAATGTAAAATTTTTTCGTTATTTAGCATATACTCATTATTGTCTAATACTTTTTTAATTGTATAAGGCCCTGGCCATACCGTTTTTAGTTTTCATACTTGATTATCGTCATTCACCTTAATAGGTGTGAATACATAGACCTTATCACCTATTTTGTGCGTGTGTCCATATATTTTTTTATTATAGTTGCGCTCCTGTCTTGTTGCCGACTTTTTTGTGTTGTGGCACATTGTTTTGTGAATTGCTGTGATTTGTTGCTTTAGTTGTCTTACGAATTGGTTGTCTAACTTTTGTGAGTAGTTTGAGAATTGCATCAATAGTGGCGTTGTCGCCTCTCTCCCATACATTGCCTTGAATGGAGTTACCTTTGTTGTTGCATGTACCGAGGTGTTGTAGAAATATTCCACCATTTGTATGACTTCTCTCCATTTGTTTCCTCCTATTCTTGATGTAGTTACTCTTATGAGTTTTATTAGTGTACGATTTAGTCTTTCTACTGCTCCATTTGCTTGTGGGTGGTAAGCTGTCTTTCTTTTGCTATCAATTTTGAGTAATTTGGCCAGTTCTTGAAACAGTGTGCTTTCAAATTGGGGTCCTTTGTCCGTTATTATCTTTTCCATTGGGCCTATTTTTAGTATCCATTCTTTTAGTACGATGTTTGCTGTTTCTTCGGCTGTTGTGTTTTTCATTGGGATCATTTTAGTGTATTTGGTGAAGTTATCTATCATTACTAATAGATATTGGTACCCCTCTTCGTCTTTGGATAGCATTTCTATGTCAATGTGTACGATTTCATTTGGTTTGGTGGATATGATTTTCTCTAGTTGTGCTCTTTGTTGTGGAAGTGTTGTGGGTTATTCAGTAGGCATGTACTGCACTTGTTTATAACGTCTTCTGTTACCTTCCTTACCCCTGTTGTAATGTATTTTGAGTTGAATGTCATTTTGGTTTGTATAATGTCCAGAAGTCCTTTTTCATGGGTTTTTCTTATTAAGTCTCTTTTAAAATATTCAGGTATTGCTATTTGATTGGTTTTTCCTGCAGTGTAGAGTAGTCATTCGTTTTCCATGTGTATCTGTTGAAATAACTTTTGGTGATTTTCGATAGCTCCTTCTCTTGGTTTTTTAGTTTTTCTTTTATTTCTTTTAGTATTATGTCTTGATTTTGTCTTTCTATTATTTCATCTTCCACTATCTCTTCTTTGATCATGATTGGTATGATTGCTTTTCCTTTTTTGTCAACATTTATTTCAGGTAGGTCTTCATATTCATTGTGTGGTATGAACTGAAATTCCGTTTTGTTTCCTTCTTTCTTCTTGAGATCTCTTTTGTACTCTGGTAATGAGGTCCAGAAGTCGGCATTAGAGTGGAGTTTTAATTTCCTGTGTTCAATTGTGAAATTGAATTCATTGAGGTATTCTATCCACTGTGAGACTATCGACAACTTGTCTCCTGAGAATTTTTTCAGCCAAGCAAGGCCACTGTTGTCTGTTCTTACCCGGAATTTTTTTCCAATTAAGAAGTGTCGGAATTTTTTTATACTTTCTATTAGTGTGAGCATCTCTAGTTTTGTGGATCCGTAGTTTTCTTTGCTTGTTTTTAGTTTCCTGCTGAAGAATTGTATTGGTGCTTCTTTCCCTTCTTTTATTTGACTGATTGTTGCTCCTATTGCCACTTTACTTGTGTCGCAATCCAGTATAAATTCTTTTCCGTAGTCTGGGGTGTTCAGAGAAGGTAATTTGGATAGTTCGTGTTTTATTTTATCTAGTTCCTCCTATTGTTCCCAGGTCCAAATGAATGGTACGGATTTTTTCATTAAGTTTGTCATTTTTGCCGTCTTTCCTGTGATATCCAGTATAAATGTACCGTAGTATTTAAAGAAACCCATTATTCTTTGTAGATCTTTCTTTGTGTTTGGTTTTTCGATTTTTCTTATCATTTCTCATGCGTTATCTTTCATGCTGATTTGTCCTTCACTTATTATTCGTCCTAGGAAAATTACTTTTTTCTTCAGTATATTGCATTTGTTGCCATTTACTCTTAGTCCAGCATCCTTCAATATCTTCAGTGTTCTATCTAGTTTTTGTAAATGTTGTTCTATGGTGTCGCTTGTTATGATTATGTCGTCAATGTAGGTGTTTATTCCTTCTTCAATTTTATTTTGCTTATTTTTCAGAACTTTAGTGATGTAGCATTGAAATGTTGCTGGTGTGTTGCATAGTCTGAACGCCATGTATATCCACTTGTATAATCCGTATGGTGTTATAAATGCTGTCTTTTCTATATCTTTTGGCTCCATTTGTACCTGCCAATAGGCTTTGCACAGATCTATTACTGTAAAATATTTGTGATTGCTTGCCTTGTACAGCATGTCTTCGATTCTTGGTAGTGGATAGGAGTCCTTTTTTTGTTACCTCATATAGTTTTCTGAAGTCGATGCATAGTCTGTATTTTTCTCCTTGTTTGACGAATACTGTTGGTGCCACGTACGGACTTTTGCTTGGTCTTATTATTTTGTTGTCAATTAGTTCATTTAGGATTCTGTTGTATTCGTCCTTCAATTGTTCAGGGACTCTCCACACTGGTAGCTTTATCAGTTTGTCCGTTGTTGTTATTATTTTGTGTGTTTTGCCGATCACTTGTCCAACACTTATTTTGCCAAAGTTGAAGATTTGATTGTTTTCTTAATAGTTTCCGTAGTGTATCCTCTCTCTCTCTGGTTTAGGTGTTCATAGTTTTCTTCTTTGATTACTGGTATTTTCTCTTCGTCTTCAGTATTCATCCACACGTCCTCTAGTTGACCTTATGGATTACTAACCCTGATGGTTTCTTGTGCTTTCATCCACACGCCCTCTAGTTGGCATTGTGGATTACTAACTCCATCGTCTTTGTGTTGTGTTGGTTTTTCATCTTCAGTGGTCATCCACGTGTCCTCTAGTTGACCTTGTGGATTACTAGCCCCAATGGTTTCTTGTGCTTTCATCCATGCGCCCTCTAGTTGGCATTGTGGATTACTAACTCCATCGTCTTCTATTGGTTTCCAGATCATTCTTATGCTAGATTTCATGTACTTTCCATAAATCTTTACTTTCTTTCAATTTATGTTGACATTTCTGTTCATAGAATTAAGTATTGGTATTTTTCCTTTGCCTTGTTTGATGGCACAGACGCTTGCCAGCATTGAGATTCATTTTGTATTGATTCCTGCTTGCTCATATATCATTATTTCCGCTGTTATATCCTTTTCACATCTGATTGTATGCATCTTCCAGTGGTAAGGTTGTAATTTAATGTCTTCTGTTAGTTCAAATAGCATGTCTCTTTCTTGTTGTTCTTTGTTAATTTCGATTTCTTCCTCTTCAACTCTTATCATTCTGTTTCCATAGTTTATTACACATTTGTTTTTTGATAGGAAGTCGTCGCCAAGTATGATTTCGTAGGGTAGTAGGTTTCTGTGGGTGTCTACTATGATCAGGGATTGCTCAAATGTTTTATTTGCTATTCTTATTCTAACTGCTTCCAGTGTTCCTTTTGTGTTGATGTATTCACCTGATGTGTTTATCAGCCAATTGTGTGATTTTGATAGCTCTTCTCTTGTGAATCCCAATTTTGTTGCACATTCATCCGTGATTATTGATTTAACTGCACCTGTGTCAATCGTAGCTTTAATCATTATGGCGTTTATCACAACTGTAATTGTGTTAACATTGTGTAGATTTGTCAAGATCATAACTGGTTCACGGTTGTTCAGAGTCAGTGCTCCTTTTAGTTTTCCGACTCTTTGTTGATTTCAGTTTCCTCAATGTCTGAAGTGGTTTCGTATTCTGAGTTTATTAGGTCTTCATCATTGAAATACCCTTCTCCTTCTTCTATAATATTTATTGATTTTTTACATTCGGTTTTTCTATGTCCTTTTTGGCCGCAGTTGTAGCAGTGGACATCTCGTTCTTTAAGTCTCTTAGTTTGTCTGTTTTTCGTTTTTATTTTGATTACTTTATCCTCCTTTTCTCCAGAGGTGGTTTGTGGGGTTTTAGTCAGTGTTTGTTCCTTCATTTTCCAATTTGTTGTGTTTGACGGTTCCAGGTTGCTTTTTCATAGATTCTCATGTTGTTTTCAAGCATTACTTGGATGTTGACTGCTTTTCTTATCATTTTTTCCAGCTTGTCGTCCACATCGCATTTTGTTTTGAACTGTTGTCTTATGTTTTTGGGTAATC
>CABFPE010000104.1:553176-566892 GCA_900660155.1 Hofstenia miamia
GGTTTGTGGGGTTTTAGTCAGTGTTTGTTCCTTCATTTTCCAATTTGTTGTGTTTGACGGTTCCAGGTTGCTTTTTCATAGATTCTCATGTTGTTTTCAAGCATTACTTGGATGTTGACTGCTTTTCTTATCATTTTTTCCAGCTTGTCGTCCACATCGCATTTTGTTTTGAACTGTTGTCTTATGTTTTTGGGTAATCCTTTAGTAATGTGTGTGAACAAGTCGTATTTTGAATAATAGCCTCCTCTGGAGCTGAGGGTTAACAGTTGCTCCACTTGTGACATGTAGTTTCTGATATCGTCAAATTTCTTCATTTTTGTTCCATTTAGCATTAGTTGATACTGATTCCTGAAACTTTCATTTTGATAGTATTCAATGAAGTTTCCTGTAAGTTGTTTGTAGTTTCTTTTTGTCTCTGCGTCAAGCATTAAGTAGTGTTGATGCGTGGCTCCTGATAGATAGAGTGGTAGTCTTGCTGCTGCAGCAGTTTGAGCCACTCCCCTTTCTTTCATCTTTAGTTTGAATAACTCTAGCCATTCTTCGAATGTTGGAGAATAGCTGTCTATTTTCCCTGTAAACTTTTGAATTTTTGCTTTGCAGGGTGTGGGTTTATTTTCCTTTTCCATCAGTATTGTTTTTTTCATATGATGGCTTTTTGGAGCCTTCTACGCTCTCCATTGATATCCGTTTTTTCACCTCTTGGGTTATTTCTCGAATTATTTTTTCCTTTTCTTCTTCCTCTTCATTTGGTAGGTTTTCTTGGTTTTTCGTAGTTGTTTCGTATTCTTCTTCTGGGAGCTCCCAGTTTGGCTTCCGGCTCCTCTGATATCAATACATCTTCCATTCTAATTGGTTTTAGTATTTGCTCGTCATCTTCTGAAAGTTTTATCATTCGCAGTTGATCTTTCAACTGCTCGAGTTCTAACTGTTGTGTTTCATTCTCTTGTTTTAAGTGTTTGTTCTCTGCCTCTAGTTTGGCGCACATTGTTTCCCATTTCTCATTTTGGTCTATCACTTTCTGATTCACTTCAACCAGTTTTTGTGTGAGCAGTTCGATTTGAGATTGGAAAATATTTCTTTGTTCTTTGAGTCATTGACTCATGTCTTGTTTCAGTTCAATTATGACATCTTGCCTTTCCTTTTCAATTCTTTCGAATTTCTCTTCCAACATTGAAATCTGGGTTTTTAGTGCCACTTTGTTCTGAGCGTTTTTTCTGAGTGTCTGGAGTATTTCAATTGAATTTAGTTCATTTTGTAGGGGCGCTGTTGGCATTTCGACATCTTGGGGGGAAAGAGACTCAAGTGATTGTGTTCTCACTGATGTTGATGGGGTAGTTTGGTTTTGATTCTTTTTATTCTTTTTATTTGTCATGAGTAGCTTGATTGTGACGATCAGTTTTCTGTTGTGAGGTAATGATGTAGCATCATCCAAAAAAGGCAACTAAAAGGCTGAATAACGTCGAATGATTATCAATTGAAATTAATTGTAAAAAATTTAGTTAATGAACTTTAGTTTATTTTTGTAAAATGCAACTAAGATTTAATATTGGTCAAAATAAGAAACTTGTTAGCCGATCAAGAGGTAATTGACAAATTAAATTGGTCAGGTATTACACTGGAGTACATCTCCTAGTGTGTAATTCCACAGTTTTCACAAGATTCCATGATTTAACACCACATAAGTTAAAGAACAAAAAACAATAAAGAATTAGTGAGCACAGAACAGTAACAGCTTTCTTGGTAATGTGTTTGATGTAGAAGAAACAACTATCTTGACTACATTTATAGTATTCCAGATGTTAGTAGGACTTTCAGCGTCCTGTCACAGTCGCCATGTAGAATCATCACCTGGGCTTTAGATGTGTAATAACTCAGGACTATTTAGAGATACTGAACTACAGTTTCATACAAGCAGGGTAATGTCTATCTAGATTAACTATTGTTGTCTCATGTACACGTTTCTCTATATCCAAACTAAACTGTATTTAGAATCCACATGATATTAGAATAACGTATAATAGCCACTATTTAGGTAACCACATGAGAGATACTCCAGTTAATGATGGGCATGCTGTCCGAAGCGGTATCTGATCACCAAGAAGCCACCTGCCATTCCGCAACAGAGTAATGTTCCATCCACCAACGGACTCAGCTCATTCTCACTGATTTAGTTTTGTTATGTGTAACCTCACTATGTGACAATAAACAGTAATGTGGGCACTACTCGACTTAATGACTCATTCTCAGATGCAGTGTAATTACTACTAGTGTACTAATGCAACCGTTCATTGACACTAACTGCTAATATAAAAATCTAGTTAGCAAATAGCATAGCAGTTTCCCACCCAACATGTAATAATAGAAAATATGACTATCGACACTAGCTGCAACAAAGTCAAGAGGAGTTAAAAACTATTGCATTATGCAACAAATAGCAGCTTCCTAAACCTACGACATTTCCAACATATACAATAACATTTATGGATAAGAAGCCATTATTGGTCATTATGAGTCTGAAGTAAATAACAATTTTGGATCTAAAATAAGATAAATAAAGATAGATAATTCCTAGGGTGGTGATCCCGCCTTATCTCGCATTTGTTACTATATGCAATGATTAAGAAGCATTGATAGCCAGCTAGGCGGTAGTTAAGAACCCTTATACCTAATCCTAACTTATATGCATGGTTTCGATCTAGGCAACAAACCATTCTATCCCTCACAACAGCCTAATGATCGGCACAATGCATGAATCACCTAGCTGCGCATTCTATTTAATAATCAAACCAAGAAAAAATGAGTAGCTAATAAGGAGTTTATTCTCCAACGATTCTCTTTTGGTATTACATATTTATAGTAATTTTAATAAACATATTTACTGCTAAACAAGTACCTGTCACCTTTTTAGTTGCCAGCTAGCAGAAAGTTCTGCTTTAATATGGCGCTTGCAAAATTGACGTAGAGCGTAAACGTCCACATGTAATTTGTCATAAGTTCGAGTAACAAGTAATTGTTTTCACAAATTAATATCGAATTCAAATTGCATGGCTTGGTTTAATGCTAATCTATCGAAAACACAAAATTAATAAAATCATATAAATTTATCATTCGATCTTGTTCCCCAGTTTCAGTTCTTTTTGTTTTCTGATGGATTATGCTACAGTAATGCAGTAACGGACCTAAAAAATTTCTGGTGTGATTACTTTAATTTCTTAGACTCAACAATTCTCTGTAAGAAGCATGCAAGTATTATTTTTCAATTGAATTCTTCTATTACGAGTTAGGGGTTTTTAATTGTCAAATAATACTTAAGAACAGATTATTATGTAAACCACATTAATTTTTTTAATTCATTAATATTCGGATTCCCAATAAAATAAGTTAATTTTTAGGGCGTAGTCTTGAAACGGATCCATAGCTGAAAAGCTTTGAAATCTAAAGATTCTTGAGCATTTCTTTGCAAGCAATTAGAATATTTTCCCATTGCCCTCAAATATTTTCAAATATTTTCATGAAACTTTGAAGATTTTAGGAATTTTTAAGAAATTTTAAAGATTTTGCTGGATAAGCAAAGAATCTCATTTACACATTTATCAAAACTGCATCAAACTTTTCAAGCATTCAAGAACTTCAATTTCCAACACAATGCATCGATATTCAACCATTTGCAGGTACCAGAAGGCAAATTCAATTCAATTTTTGAGTTTTCATTTTGTCATTTCAAAGTGATTGAATTCAAAATTTAATTGAAAATGAAATAAAAAACGAAAATGCAAATTTCTTTCAATTGTCAACTGCATTGAAATTTTTTATTTTCACTTTGCAATTTTCAATTTATAAAATAATCAAAATAAAAATGAGAATTGTTTTTGTTTTTCAACTTTGGATTTTTATTTTTTGTTCTTAAATATGTAAATCATTTGAGTCTTACAAAATTATAAACATAATTTTAAAATGAAAATTTCTTTCAACTTTCAAATGCATTGAAATGGTCCATTTTTGTTTTTCAATTCATAAAATAATCAAACTATTTACAGGTACCAATTCAATTTCATTTCTTATTTTATCATTTTGAAAAGATTAAATTCAAAATATATTTGAAAAATGAAAAAATGAAAAATAAAAAACGGAGAAACGAAAATGAAAAATGACGCATTTCAATTCTGTCTTTCGATTTTTGATTTTATTTTGGTTGATACAAATAATTGTTTTGTAATTGGCATATAATCACTTTTCTTAATATGGACATTAAATTTCTTTTAATTCAATTGAAATGTTTTCTATTCGTTTTCAATTTTTAATTAATTTTTTAATTTATACAACAATCAATTGAAAATAAGAATTGTTTTTGTTTTTCCACTTTGGATTTTTATTTTTTATTTTTAATTATGTAACTCATTTGAAAGTTTTAAAAACTAAAAACTTAATTCTAAAAATGAAAATAAAATATGGCAATTTCCGTTTTTCAAATTTTCAATTAATCTTTTGAAAATGAATAATGGAATTAAATTGACCTGGTACCTGTCAACACACAACAACAACGAAATTAATTTTCATAAAGTAAAATTTATACTTTTAATTCTGTGCTATAAATTTAAATATTTTTGTTTTCATTCGATTTAAAAAATTATATTTTTAGAAGCAAGGTAACAAAGTATAATGTCAATTTAAGTTTTACTAGTTTTCAAGCAATATTAAGTCAGTGCTGAAATTTGCATAAATGATTTTTGTATTAATTTGAATATTACAATTTTAATAAATGATACCTAGTAATTATCTTATTTGTTTGACAAATTCTAAATATAGTTTGATATATAGTATTGATATGCTGATTTTTGGTTCCAAACGAAAAAATTCAAACAAACATAAAATGGAATTTCTTCAGAAATTTAGAGGCATTTTTATTGACTAAGAAATCAACATCCATGGAAGCTTCAATTTAATTTTTTTAATCTCTAAAAAAGTCATATTTGGACAATGGTGAATTCATATTTCGTTCTGATTTAATGTCTATGAAGTATTTAAAAACTAAGGAGGCCTCATATATAAAAAGCGTCTATATATTCAATTTATATATATATATATATATATATATATATACATATAAATCGCACTTTATGTATGGAAAGAAGATTGAGATTGGCCTAAACTGGAAAACAAATCTGTTCTCACAATTTTTTTTTAAAATTCAATTTAACACACCAAAACAGCATTAAAATTTTCTTACTAACTGAACAATATTCTCTTACATAAAGGATTTAGAACAATCACTATATTAAAATATTTGTTCAAAACAATAAGTTTATACATTTTATTGGTTAGTGAATCATAAAATATATACAAAACAAATATATAGAGGACAATAAAGATTATATAGTTTTATAATCAAATTCCGGTCATGAGCTTTTAGTTTCATTGTTCAAAAAATAATAAATACCTGTCACAATATTTTTAATAACAATAGGGATGACGAGCTGGCAATGTGAGATGGAATCATTTGAACATCTCCTAAAAATGATCCAAACTGATCTTGAAGATCCATTTATGATAGCATTGATGACACTAAACATGAAGTTATAATTTTCAAAAATAATAATACTATAAATATGCATAGTTAATAAGCTCATTTCATTACCCAATAAATGTAATATGACAACAACAATTCTAATATACAGCAAAACAGTTATTTAGATTCACTTGAGTTAATAAAATCTGCAATAATTTTAATTTTTCTCGACCAAAAAGTCGGTCTAACAGCACCTAAATGGGCAACATGAATCTTGCCATTTTGGTTTTTAAATTGCGTAGAGTTTCTATCATTGATAGGTTACTAAGGAACAATAATTTCCATTTGTACACATACTTGTGTATAGTATATCATGCAAAGTGGTTGACAATAATTAAATTAGCTTAAAAACCAATTTGATTTTTTTGGTGAAATAAAGCAGAAACACACTTTATGACATTATTAAATACGTTTAACAATATTCCAAAATACACTTTATAAAAGCGCAAATTTTCCTTTATTCTCCACATTATTGATTTGTAGGCAAAGCATTCGGAAAAAATCGCAGCCAGAATAGAATTTGTTGTCGTGCGCACTTACGATTTTCCTTTTAAAGACAAAAGAATAGCCTAAACAATCAGGCATACATAGACGTGTTTTGCATTAAGAAGCAAAGCACTGAACATGTTCTTATGAAAACCATAATTTTAAAATAAGCTGAAAATAACCATTTTCTTTTCCTCAGGCCTCATTATGGTAAAATCTTTAAATTCACCTTCAGTGCTAATGGACAACAGGCCATCACATTGGTTCTCATCTTCTAAAGCTGAAGAACCTTGAATTGCAACAAGATTGGCGTTTCAACTCGAAAATTCCTCCCTCATTTTTATGAGTTCGCAGTGAATGCCCTTAAAATGATCTAAGTTGTTCTAGTTTAAACAAAAGGTTCTGAGAAAGTTCAAATATTTAAAAGGAAAATTAAATAAGTTACTGTGAAATCCATAAATGCAAGGGATTAATTATTTACCTTTGCAATTCCTATAATGACTTGTAGAAGCCGGCGTATAAGAAGGAGATGGCGCATCAATCTTTTCAGCATTAAAAGTGGCCACTTGTGCTCTGAAAAAATTACAAGACTCAATCGTGTCCTATAAAACACTCATTTTAAAGAAAAAAATAGATTTCTTACAATTGAAGCAGTTCTTTGTGTTTTTTTGAAAGATCTTCGCATTCCGAATTTGCAACACTGCTTAGCAGTGCCATCGTAGGTTTCCATGGTCTTTGATTTTCGTTATCGGACACATTTGATGTAAATTCAGCCCTGCTGGCCTTTTTTTGATCTATCTGGATATTATCTAAACAATATTACTCTAATATTAGAGATCCACATATTACTTCACCAGCAAAATAAACAAACGAATTCTAACTGTTTCCCAGGTTTCTTCTACTTGAGCGATTTACTTTCTGCGTTTTTCAGCAAATTACAAATGCCAACAAGCCAAGAGGATGAAACAAAGTCACAAAAAACATTCAATGTATTCAATACAGTATACAAAGGCATTTGAAAATAGCATATAATCTTAATGTAAAATATTTTAATATCAAACTTTTATACGATCTTAGAACAAAATACCTATCCACATAAATAAAGAAAGAAATTCATTGAAAAAGCATTAACTTCAAATAATATTTAATTGCTATGTAAACATACCACCACGCTCATGTTACCCTCATCGTAGTAGACGATTATATTTTCTGAAAAGGCTTTATAGTAAAAACAGCTTGGAATTTTTTACAAAGCAGCGTTCAAAGAAATGCCTGAACATGAACAGCAAGCAATTAGTCACTAAATTCGCTTAAAAATATTTAAATGACTGGTATATGTTATGTTCCCTTTAAAAGAAACGACTGTAATTTTCTTAAAAAATATATGTACTTTGAAAGATATGATTATAAGTTCAGTAATAGTGCAATAACAAAACAACGTATAATGTATAACAAAAGTCATATAAAATCTAACTGTGATATCTCCGAGAATATTTTGCAATTGTATATTATCCTTAATTCCAAAATAGATAAACTCCCCATTAGAATAGGGAACAACATCAACCCTTCTAGGTGCTTTCAACACAGGTTTAGCATTTACGGTTGTTGGGGATGATAATTGCGAAGTATCGAGAGAAAGGAATTCAATGTGAAATATTGACTTTTTCTAACAGCCCACTAGGCTAAAGAATTTTGCAAATCAGCCTCCGTTAGAAGAGTATATTTGAATGTCTTCAGAAAAATCATGAATTAACGTGGGAGAGGCAGAGCTACAAATACTTGTATCATCAACATGGATATTATCAGAAAATTCAGCAGTTATGTGGGAATAATTACAATCGCTCACTTCTAAATCATAAACCTTCTGTATTGAGCAATTGGCTGGTGATACTATGCGGCGATATTTTGAAATTTTGAATGACACTCTATAATACAATTACAAATGTATTTAATTCAAACATTCTGAAGTAAAAATGAAAAATATTGATATTTACTAAGGATATCTCATGTGAAATAAGTAGAAGGGCTAAGTTAGGTAGAAGATTCAACAAAACAAACGAAACGATCTTAATATTCAGTAAATAATGTAGGTAATAAATGATGATGCAAAAAGCGAAAATGATAAAAATTCATGAAAAGCACTATGGATTATAATTTTATGAGCATTAATATGCACAAAATTATCAATTTAGCAAATATATTAATAATAAATGAATAATTATCTATATTAATGAACAGTAGCTGAACTTAAAATGAGAAAATGCAATTAAAATAGTATCGGCTAATTAATGAATATTTCGTAGTTTCCAGCATAAATGCTTAAATTTTTGCATCTTTGTATAATTGCTTTAACTTCTTTTATTACTAAAATCGCGAAAAAAATATTTACTTGCATTGATTTGATGCTTTCGCTAATTTTTCCTTCCGCTATTTTATACCAAAACCGTAATAAATTCATTTTTAACGTTCATGTTCATACGAAATGATGTATTGAATTAAATTTTATATAGCTATGAAACAACTCCAATGCTCTTATTAATTTAATTTTGATAGTGATTTTGACTTATTTAGACTAAAAATGGTCAAACAACCAGTACCGATAATACAATATTGATCAACGACACAATTTACCTACTACGATGTCAAAACGACATCGTAACGAAGGTCTTGCTCTATCTCGGTTAGCAGGCCAATTCTTCAAATTTCATAAATGCCTTTGAGAGTTGAAAAACTAAATGTCCGTTAGTCATCTTTGGTAGTTTGATTAGGATCTTTCAACAATTTCAATAGAATGACAAGTGTTGAAAATTTTCAAGTGCAGTTCCGTTCTTTTGGCTAGTTTTTACTTTTATGTTTCCTTTTCTTACAATTTCTGGTTGCATACACACTTTTCAACCTTATTTTTACTATAAATATTTTCTCTTTCAAACGACTTTAAAATACTTCATGTTTTAATTTAAAATGAGCAGCAATATTTGTTTGAATCTCTATAGTAGGATTGTTTCAAATTATCTGAAGTGCTACGAAGATTGTAGTCTACAAATATTTCTTCATTAAATAACGTTTACACCCATTTTTTAAAAGGCAACGTCCAATGGCAATCTTAGCCTAGAAAACCGCAAACATTTGAGCTATTGATAAGCATCTTTGGGATAAATTTCCGATGCAACAAGGATTCATGAACCATTGATGGCCCATTATTTTTTCCATTGTTAGTCATTAGGCCACGGTTAGACTAGTGATTGGTTTCAAAGAATTACACGTCTAACTACTCGAGATAATTAGCGGTGGACTATCACAAGCAAATCGAGCGCGCACGATTTCTTTGTGATCGTCACGTCGCTAATGATCTCGGGTGGTTATATAGACATGCGATTCAATCAAAATGTGACAGATCACTTTTGAAACAATCACTAGTCTAACCGTAGCCTTATGGGCATTTGGCCGCTGGGTCATTAATGGCACAATGATAAATCCAAAAATGAGCCAATAATGACGACTTTATAATTTTCTTTCAAATTTTTCATGTGATAAAAGAATGCTCAAAATTTTTATTGATTAAGATTTCATAAAATATAAAATCAAGTTCTATAAACTTACTGCTAAGTTTACCTAAGCTAAAAAAAATTAACATACTAGTAAAACATCGTGAAACTAACATAACAGAAGCCATATGTGTTAAATCAACCAAGAAAACCTTAATAAATAAACAAAGACATCAATCAAATTTAAACATTTATTAAAGATCAAAAACATTTAATGAAAAAAATTCGGGAACATTGCTACAAATTCTTGAATATGATAATGTTTGTCGAAATATGTCGCGATAAAAGCAATAAAAGTTTTCATAAATATATACAATAATAAAATTAACAAAATAATAATAATAATACATTCATTGTAATAATTGATAGTTGAAAATGAGGACTGTTAAACACGTAACACGGGTGGCGGTGATTGCGCGATTATACAATTATTAATCGCGTAGTCTATGCCGTCGGTGAATTTTACTTTTTGTGGTTAAAATCTTAGATCTGATAGAAGAACTGTAAAGAGAAGATAGATGAACCTTGATGTATCCCTCTAACTCGCGATGTTTGAGGTAGCTAACAGTCGATGCCACAAGTTCCATAAATCCATTATTCTTTGCTAGCTAATGTGAGAGAAGAGAGTGTTTTACTATGAACTGGAATGCTTGCAGTGGGATGCTTTGCGTTTTGTCCAGATAACGTGTAGTATAATCAAAGACTTTGAGGAGTGCCAGGACGAAGATGATTTGCTTACTGGAAATTGTGGTAATATTTGCATTTAGTGTGCATAGTCTTCATGTGCATTACTAAAATATCTATTGTTTGTACTTATTCGCGTGTCATGCTTTGAAAACCTGAATTCAACATATTAAAACATATTCGGTGAAGAGCTATTTAATAATGGACTTTTTTTAAATTTTATGAAAAATTTCTAATTCAATTAACCACATAGGCTATCTTAAGACTTTACCTTTAGATAACCAAAGCAATAAATTCTACAATTTCGTAAGGCAATTAATATTGTTTGATGCTTTCCTTTTCTCAAAGAATGGCATCTATTTTCACAGACTGACTTTGGTTTTTAATTTGCATAAAAATAATTTCTAGCCTCTAATATTCCAAGGTTTCTCTTGTCAATCAATTTTCCTAACTTCCAACTGTTATTGAAATCATTTTGTATTAATGAGATTTGATAGAATGTTAAATAATTCATTAAAATAAACTCAATTCAACTCCATAAACTTTGTCAAATTAGCATTTAAAAATATTTTAAAAATTTCCACTTCTACTTCAAGTCATATAATTATTCCATTTGTTATTCAATATGAATTGAATTTTTTCTCAGGACATAAAAATATTTTTTAACACTAAATTTTGTATATTTCCTTTTTAGTAATTCCTAATATGAATATGATCATTTTTTAAATATATTATTATTGTTTTTTTATACTTTTTCGGTGTACAGTTCAAACCAATAAGGATATAAATATTACAATTTGTATATAATTGAGAAACACACTTGTTCTCATAGTCATATATCTTAATATAGTTAACTTGTGATTTGAAATTAGTTTTATTCAATTGTACAAAATAAATTGTTAAAACTATTATATATTAGATACAAATGGAATTCAGTATCCTAGTTTCAGTTGCATAGTTAAAGGGCTTTCTTATTACAATTTGAAATCTTTGAACGATCGCCTAAATTTAATGACTTATACAGTATAGTCATGCTCTGCTTAACTTTAGAGATGAGGGACGTTAAATACAATTTGTTTGAACATAATTTCCAGAAATTCGATAATCTTGACATTAACTTGAGGGCGTTCAATAAATGTTCCGAATTAATGAAAGAGGAAAAAATCTTAACAAAGTAAAATGTGAGCTAGTTTGTGAATGATGTTCAAAAGAAAAGACTGGGTGTTTAAGAGAAAAGTATAATGGTTTGCACCCTACAAATATTTAAAATATGAAAGCTGTTCTTCCCAAATACATAGGAATTTATACTGTTTTAAAAGAATATTTTATGTATTAATATGCAATAAAGGTCAAAATTTTTAAACCTACTAATAAATCAATATTCAATACCTGGAATACATAGTTCATATTTTATATGCCAATATATTATCCAAAAATGGAACAGTTAAATAATATTTAATGCTGAATTACGTATTTGCATTACAACTCCTTTGATCATTTGAGTAAACATAAACAAAATATTATGAAATAAATATTTAACCACTGATAGCTCACTCATAACAAACAGTCGGCTACCAAATATTTACAATATAAATGACATAAACAATCAAAATATATAATTAATACCATTCTTTGAATTGCAGATTTTAAATATTTCCAAAGATATAATTCCACAAATAAATTTAGACTTTGCGCCACCAGTCTAAATTGCAAAGCAGATATTTAATGAAACTTAAAGTTAACATGCTAAAGAGGATTTGAGACGTAAATATTTACACGTAATCTGAGTTATTGATAAAAAGACAACCAACAAAGTTGGATTTAAAAATGTGAAAATAGTTTGGGTAGATAATTACAAATGTGAAACTAGACAAATATGTTTTTGTGAAATACATAACATGTGATTGGGAAACATGACCTGTTTGTTAAAATGGAATTGAATATTGTTTTTCGCTAAATTGGAACTACGTTAAAATATTTTTTGCAAAAAGTTTGCAAAACTCTAAGCATAATAGGATTTTTCTATTGAAATTGAGATACATGTATATCTATTTCATGATAGAATTGTTATCAGAGCAAGCCATTATTATCTTAAAAACTACCTGCAAATTGACTTATTGCTTTAATAGAATTAGCTTTATTCCAAAAGTAGTAATAATTGAAAACTACTATAATGTTAAGCAATGTTTATACCTAAAATCAAAAGTAAAAACTTTCATTTTCGTACATCAAAATGATTCACGAGTTATTAGCAATTGCGGACCTCAACGTTTTCCTTCAAACTAAAACCCAAAATTTTCATCCTTTTAAGTATTTCTTGGATATGCCCTACTTTTAAGAAGTTGACCTTATTGGTCTAACATCCATTTATTGATGTCTTAGATTTTTGCGACTAATGATTTACATCACACTTAAGAAATTAAGAAATATTAGATTGTTTGAAATTTACATGAGTTGCCTTTTGGTTGTCAACTATCATAGAATATAATTTATGCCATATTAATTAATATGTAGCAATTCAAAGATGTATTTCTTGTTCGGACGTAACTATTCTAATAACACTTAATTTTTTTATTCGCAAATTAAAATTTAATCAAACCAAATACACTTATTACATGAAAGTTATTGGGGAGAGTAATAAAGATTTTGTGAACAAGCATGGCATGAACTCTATAATATTGGTTTGCATCCAAAAATAATTTCCAAAATTCAAGAGATGATGTATTTGCTTTGATACACTCTTTGTGTTTAAACAAATTTTATTTTTAATAATGCCCTTTCCTCATAACAACCATTTTTTTCTTTAACCTTCAGAGCATCTGAGTAAACTATATTTGTTTCTAAAGCAAGAATCCTACTTGAACAATTAAACTGTGATATAGAATTCAGTTGAATAATCTTTTCACTAAATTCTGTCAATTATGAGAAAAGAAACACGAGTTTCAACTCATATATTAAGCACAAAATTATATTCTTTTTGACAAATTTGTACTCTAGCGTTTAGTATTCCTATATAACACTGTTGATTAAACATTAAGTTTTACTGTGCCGGACACTTTAGTTGGGGTAGTGGAAAACACTAACAATAAGCATTGCAAAAATTTATCTTTGACAAAAGAAAATTATACTCAAATCATAATACAATACAGAGTATTTTGTGAAATACGCCTTTACACAAAAAAATGAATTTCAGTCTCGTGGGTACAAATATATGCATGAATTGAAAAGAAGTTCTTCTTCCACAAAGAACTAGAAGAACATTCAAATTACCACATTCTCTGCCTTCAAGACATAGTTTTAGAATTTTAGAGAAATGTTCAATGATACAGAAATCTGAAAAACACACAGGCCAATTTGGAAGAAGAGCAGTTTTCAATTTTGAAATGGTTTCTTGGAAATAATGTGAAATGTGGCAAGGAGCACTATCTTGGATGT
>CABFPE010000104.1:593270-604670 GCA_900660155.1 Hofstenia miamia
TATATATATATATATATATATATATATATAGTTATATTTGCTGTATTTAAGCTGTGAGAGTGCATTATCAACGATTAAAAAAAATAATGGGCTGATGTTTATTGTGAAATTTTGGTTTGATGCAGATGCGATCGATCCCTGTCCGGAAATCAATAGAATAAAAATCGTTCGTTATACACCAAATCTAAATATACACTATCTCAATTTAAAAGTTCCATCCATTACATTTATAATGCATATATTTTTCAAGAAGTTTCGAAAGTAGTTGACGTCGTCTTTCACCTGCCTAACTTTTGCCACGAACTCAATTATCATTGCCAATTAAATTTGTGATGTGCGATGTTAATAAAGCCTAAATGTAGTTGAATATTAAATTGCCTAGTCCGCAATCTTAATATAACCGTAAATTTTTCATTTTGTGGCTTCACATTTCAGCTGGTGATGAACAATGATATTCTTCTGTTTAGGCCCACTAGTTCTGGACATAAATCCCGGCGCTTTAGGGAGCTCTGCTATTGTTTGAGGAAGAACTTGATGTAGATTTCAAAGAGGAAACAAAATCACTACGATGCCATATTGTGAATACATTTTAGACAAACAACACCAAAGAATAAAAGAGAGAAAGGTCTTGCAGATAATGATACATTAAGTGGACGAGAAAAAATTCGTCATACAAATTTGCTAACGCAAAATGTGTGAAGTTTTTTCGTAGTCTTTCTCAAAAAGAAATTGACATAATGACAGCAAAGCTTCATCATCTGGAAGACATATATGATGTTTTTATTATTGAGTTCGTCCATTTTATGTGTACATTAGATTCACAGAAGCAGTAGCTATTTCCTGTTTTATACTAAAACCAGGGCTTTGAGTAAGCTGAATTAAAAACTCGAATGAGCTCGCAATACTCAACCGGCAAAACTTGTACTCAAACTGGATTGACATTAATGTGAAAATATTGTAGGAAATCATTTATATTTATATCTGTTATTACTTTCTCAAATAACTTTAACCACTTATAACTCAAGAACTGGTGAAAATTTTTAAAATCTGAAAAAACCACAATTTAGAGAACTGTCTCTTATGGAGCGACAACCTCTACGTTGCTCCTGAACGCATTCACTCTGTTTTCCTCATAAAACAAAATGTTTCAGGGTAGATATTTTTCCCATGGACATTAGACCGCCACATTATATGATCACGCGGTAGGGAAGGAATTTGAATATTTTTTAAAAAATGTGAATTTCTCATTGAAAAAAATTTTAGCATTGCATGGCTGGCCCAACCCCACAGATGTGTCCATGCAAATTACATTCATTATTTCTTAAAAGGCTTTGATAAAATTGTTTAAAAATTTGTGACAAACCGCTTTGTTACTTTAGATTAAACACTAGTAAAAATAGGGTTATAAACTAAAAAAAATATTTAAAAAAATTCCTCAAACTTGAACACGGACTGAGTAATTTGAACTCGACAAGAAGGCGCTGGCTAAAAAATATACACCAAGAAAAAGTTACAGACAGATTTCCAAATGTACACGTGATACTCCGGAATTACATTTTTGCCGTTAGCCAGCACAAGGGGCGAATAAGTATTTTGGTCTCTAAACGCCTTAAATTTTATTTCCGGTCTTCATTGGCACATGACAAGATGTTTAATTTAGCGCTGTTGGCAATAGAAATAATATTATCAAAACACTGAATTTTAATTATTAATTCACTCCCAATTGATGGAACATTGTTCATTTTAAATACATTATGCTCTTATTATTACACTTTATATATATATACATATACAAATCTTATGCCTTGTGATATGTGAACATAGAAGCATTGATGTATATATTATCAAGTTTAAATTATTCATTTAATAGAAATTGGAATATAATTATTTAGCAAATGTGGTTTACAGATGAGAAAATTGTGTACGAATTACATCCCAGCTGAGAGGTTTTTCCGAGTTTTTGAGAACAATTAATGGTTTTGAAAAAATTCGATGAGCATTAACAGATCGAGGGTAAAAGAAGACGTAGCTAATAAGATTGGTTAATTATATCAATAATAAGACAGATCTTCTATTCACATCTGGTTGCAGATATGTTAAACACATTATAAACATGATCATCAATGCATATATAGAGGTGCCCGCAAGTTTCTATTATTCAAAAAACACATTTAAATGGAATTGTTCTCAATGAACAAACATGGAACATTACTGGAAATCCCAATAACTAATTTTATTAATGCAAATTTAAAGACAAATATGTTTTAAAGTTGAAATTTAATCTCTCTTAGAAAAGGACACACTACACTATATTTTCCTAAACAATTCCTCAGCTAAATTTTACCTAGTTATTTTGGTATATATATATATACATATATATATATACAGTATATATGTATGTATATATATATATATATATATATATATTGTGTACAAAGTGTGCTTACACTATTCATTGTAAAAAAACAAAAATATTTTATGTAAACATGTTTCGAGTGTCTCCACTCATCGTCAGCACAAAATAACTAAAATAATCTGGTGGTAAATAAAAATTTTATTATATTAAAATTGTAATTCGTAGATCTTATACGATATTTAGTCTTTGACTTAATTGTTTATTTAATAGATTCTCCTTAGTTTCTTTTATGAATATAGCTTCTGCAATTTTGCATGGTTATTTTTCATTAAAATAGTAAAGTTTTTCCTCTTAGGTGCATGTGCATGGCAATATAATTCTGATTGAAGATGACCTCCCATATGGTCTGAAATTCTGTATTCCAATTGCCTTTTCGTTGCCCCAATGTTTGAATTTTCACATTCATCACCTAAGAGGAAAAACTGTAATGAAACCCAAGCATACAAAAATTGCAGAAGCAATATTCATAAAAGAAACTAAGGAGAATCTATTAAATAAACAATTAAGTCAAAAACTAAATATCATATAAGATCTACCAATTACAATTTTAGTATAATAAAATTTGTATTTACCACCATATTATTTTATTTATTTTGTACTGACGATGAGTGGAGACACTCGAAACATGTTTACATAAAATATTTCTTGTTTTTAACAATGAATATATATATATATATATATATATATTATAGTGTTTTAAATGAGCAATTTCCCTTATCTTAGAAGTCCTATATAAGTATTACCTTAGAAGAAAAAATGAATATAATTACAGAAATATTCAACTTAGTATCATGAGTTGTAGCATACAACAAATTTCAAACTTTCGTTTTGTTTTCATAATGGATTATGTATCGGTGAATTTCAAAGCACATGCTGTTTTGTAAATAAATAATTTACTAATGTCTTTAAAATTTATTACTCAAATTCAGAAGGAACAAACGATTTCCTGTGAAAAAATAATGGAGTGCGGATAATAAAACAAGGATTTTTCTAATCATAAAAATTTCAATGTCCAGTTAATAAATTATATAGTCGGACTAAATTAAATGCATACTGGAATGTTACAAGATATTTTGGAAAATAAATTTATTATTATTTGAATATTCGCAGCCTAATGTATTGACACTAGTGCTGGATCTGGTCTGGTTAATACGGTCAGGCTAAAACCTGTTAGGCCAGTCCGTCCGACTAAAAACCGTTAATCTGCAATAGCCAGTTAAAAAGATTAAAATCCGTCTAAATAATTCTATTCATGATTTTCAAAATTTATTGATTACAATGAGTGCGTTATAACGAAATAATAGAATTGGTAGGAAATAGTGTAAAGATTCCTCTTTATGTAATCCTTGTCCTAATTCTACATTTTTACAGTTCAAATTATTAAATTACAATGCGTACCCTGTCTTAAAAACTATCAGAATTGTTAGGAATAATTATGCATTGACTCCTACATTCTCTACTTTGCATTGTTGTCACTAGACTTCATTCTAAATTCTAAGACTTTTTATTAACATCATTTGGACAACTTCGTATATTTTCATGGGTGAATCAGTTAAAGTATCGACGATATAATATATGATAGGATATGATATGATATATATATATATATATATATATATATATATACGCTTTTCTACAATCGTACAAAAGGTAAACATTAAGTAAATACCGGAAATTCTACTGTGAAATGGTAATAATTTTCCCGAGCTTCTCAACATTCTATCCTTAAATTTTGCATTAATTAGTAGATTACTGTCGAACAACAGAGTTGGTTCTTATTAATTCTTATTATTTATAGCATGAAATGCATATTGTTGCCACTATATATACATATTTCTTGCTTAGTTGAATTATTTACTTGGAAACATTTAGATTTTATTAAGGAGATTGGAATGATCGGTTGGCGTTTTATATAGCTGTCTACAAAGCGATGAATTTGCGTAACGTAGAAAATAAATGGCTTGAGTACAAATTAACCGTTGCATTATTCTATAATAAAACTTTTCCGAATTGAGCTCAGTTCAATTCAGCTAGAGAAAGTTTTTTGAGATACATAATATTGAAGAATTTAAAACAATAGTGAAAATTCGAAATTGCATTAAAATTTTAAAAAAGCTCCAAATATTCATAACACAAATCCTCTTGTTTTATGACAAGATTGTTCTGGTCTTAAAATACAAGTACGTTTGGACGTTGAATACAAATAGAATTATATTAATATTTAATATTTATTTATAGCAATTCTTAGCTATTAAGTATTAATTCTATTACGTTCCTGCACTTTTAATGCTAATCGTTCTACTATTCATAGTACGAATTACTATGATAATTATACGGAAATTATAAAAACGCATTACGATTGCCACGATATCCTTACTTGGGTAGCAACGAATAATTTGCGGTGCAACTGAAAAATAGAAAAAGTGGAAAAGGAACACTAATTCAATTCAAGTCTAATATTTTATTTTTGTTATGTTATATTATGTTAGCCAATGATTATAGACATTAGTATAATCTCAACTGAAACAGCATTTTATCAAAAATATTTATATTGTGACTGATGTTTTGCAAGGGATGCATTTGAAATGACTGCATCTATCGAACCTGCCATAGAAGATAACAGCATTATACCTTATGATCATGGATGGTATTGAATGCCAAATTTGAAGCCATAGTGGCGCCTAGATTATCTATGAAAACATATCAATGTTGCACTTAATGTTTGGAAAAGTGTTTTAAGAAGTTTGGACGAGGGTTTACATTTTAAGACGAACCAATCTGAAATACTAATATAACATATTTAGTCGGTGTAGTGTTTTTTAAGTCAAAGCGATTTGCACGCATTTTTGAACTAATTTATCAAAGCTTGCTAAAAATATTATAAAGCCATTTACATGGACACATGTATGGAGTTTATCTTCCTAATGCACTGATGAAGATTTTTCTAAAACTTAACATTGCGCCTGAAGTACATGCAGATAGGAATTTTTTCAATGAGAAATCCTATTTTGGTAAAAATTATTCAAGTATTTCCATGCGCAGTGCTCAGATAATGAGACGGTTTAATGTCCGTGGGAACAACAACTATCCTGAAGGATTTTGTTTACTTAAGAAACACCGTGTGCGTCCCGTTCAATGATTCTAAATAAATTCATTAGTTTGTAAGCGTTAAAAAAACTTTTTGAGGAAACCATCACAGGTTCTGAAAAATTCATAGTATAATTAGGGCTAAGGAAGTCATTTTTACACTAGAATTGCTAACAAACACTAGATGTCACTACGGCACGACAATCTCTGATTTTGTGTACGGCACGCCTAGACAGGACAGAGCCAGGTCACAAAATTCAATCGAAAACGAAAGAGGAGCCAATTTTCTATCTTGTGACGTTTTTAGATTTTAAATATCTTCATTAATTCTTGAGTTATTAGCGTTTAAATATCACTTGGGGAAACCATGACGGATATTGAAAATAAAAAAGAAACGCATCATTTATTTGACATGTTTCGGCATGCCGCTGCCATTTTCAAAAAGTTTCCCACTATAAAATTTACAAATTATTCATCAAATTACATATTTTTATATATTTTTTTATAATATTTTAAATTTAGTTTCTATTTATATTCATCTTTTTTGTTTAAGCTTGGTTCCTTTAACTCTATATAAATTGATTCAATGATGCTTAGTTGAAAATTATCAATTGAAAATATTCCTGTAGAATTAGACTTAATAAAACTCTCTGAAAATGTATTTAAATCCATTTATAAAAGCAGTAAAATTAATTAAAATTCATTTGTTCATGCAATTTAAACGTGCGAATCAGTTAGTCAGTGCCAATTTTTAAATGGTCATTTCCGCACTCGTCGTACATGTATGCAATTTGCTATCATCTAAAAAATTAGCTGCTTACTTCATTGCTTCCGATTTAATAGCAATCTCTTACATCACACCACTGGCAATATATTGTATTTCTTTTAATTAAGAGGTCAACAGACCGGGTGGTGTTAGATTGGCACATGTGAAAATATTTGGACAATTGTTACATATTTTCACTAGAGGAATATTGAGCCAATTTTACCCTCCGTTTTTCGACTATATTTAAATTATTTTGGTGTTCCACTTTAAGAAAATACTGGTTTTTTTATTTTTCTGACAAAGAAAACTTACAAATATTAAAAGAACTACAATTTATGTGAATACACAAGTAGATAATTTTAGCGAAAATTACAATGCTCTGCGTTTGTTGCTTCTTAACTATTGCATTTAATGAATTTTCAAGAAGATTGGCAAAGTTTTTACTAATCGCGAAATACTACATATATAGAATTATTAAAATATACGTTTGAATTTGCACTCCCTTTTCTTTTACTTCAAAACTATTAGAGATAAAGATAGTTATTTGAACTACATTTTTGCCAATTTTCAAGAAAATATGTTCATTTTTTCGATTTCATATGCAAATTAGTTGTGACGTCATAATTTTTTGGAAGAATTAAAGTGGAAAAGAACCTAAATTCATTGAACAATAAAAGTAAAAGAAAACAGTTTATTTACTTCTACAGGAAAGCAAAAAATACACTCAATGTCAACAAGTATTACTTACATTTCTAAAAATGAACGAATAAATTTGGAATAAAGTCAATGCATGATGCTTAATTTTGTTTCCAAAATCAAATACTCACAACCTCTCCTTGCCCCAGCCAGGGGGTACAATTTTCAGTTCGGGTTTCAGCATAAATTTCCTAGTAATTTAGTGCACTTTTTATATGATATGTAATTATATTTAGTCAATACTGTCATACTTTTCAGATTTTAGGTTTACCCCTTACCCCTCCCCTTATATACCTAGTTATGACACTGATTTTCAGTAAATACATTTTAAGGCTCTTCTTTATAAGATAAACTATCTTGTTACAAATATTTTATTGTTACGGTGCGCCCATGGGCGACAAATCAATAATAACTAATCATAGGAATAAGGTAAATGTGCCTACATGTGAGACTTTTGCATATAATCGACTGTGAGAAATTCTATTTTGATTTAGTAAAAAGACACTTAACTGTGATTACTTCAAGTATTTCATACACGTTAATTATATTTTAGAAAATTTAATAAATGTGTTAATCAATTAGAACAGAATAAAACAAATGAAATGAGTTAGAGGAGAATATAAAAAAAACAGATATAGTTTTAATGGTTACATTAATGACAAATACAATGATGAATTGGCCATATTTCTTAGTTTCAAAATCCCTAAATTTAGAATTCAGCGCTGTTTCCTGCTCCTTTAATTGTGTCGAAAAGGATACTTTGAGCTCATATGATTTAAATTGACTCTTTAAAATGACACCTTGCTTGTCTTAGTGTTTTCTAATTATATGTATTGTCTCTTACAATAGAAATTGTATAATTTTATAGAGGTCTTTTGAAATTAGACTATTCAATTATATTTGTTTCTCTCGGCTTCACAAATATCACTTTCAAAATAAGTAAGAATTTAATAAAGAAATTTTGTAAAGTTCATTACTAAAGAACAGACATAATCTAATTGACTTTTTTGTGGTCCAAAACAAGGCCATGGGGTAATTTTATACCTACAAAAGGTACAACATGATATCGATTAGAGAGATAACTTGAGCTAGGACTTAAATTAATTTTGAAAAGCACAGACTAATAAATAAAATCCAGAAATTGAAAGCAGAAATTGCAGTCGATTTTGCATATTAATAAAGACAGAAAGCTGGGAATTTTTCAAAGATTAATGAATAATGAGGGATTGTATGATAAGAGGAGCAGAACTGTTTTGCTAGACTTATTCCTGACGCATACATATATTAGTAAAAATTCTGTAACTCACCAAGACACAAGATAGCAGGAGTTAATACAATTAGTGTCAATATGGAGAATTTTCGATTTCTGTTAAGACAGACGCAATATTTTTAGGTACGATTGGAATTAAGTTATCGGTGCTAGTTAAGAGTAACATGAAACATATGGGTGGAAGTTGAAAGAGATTTACGCGTAGATGATAAATGAAATAAATCAGTGAAAACAAAACAGAAGTACTTTTGAAAAACATTGTTAATATGCAAATGCATTATCATGAGATAGCATAAAAGGAAAAGTTTGAGGATTTGAAAAAGCTTTAGAACATTTAAAATAAGAAGTTATGGAACCAAAATGTGAAAGAGAATTTATAAGGAAAATTTTGAATCTGACCAATCCGAACCTATTCTAGAATTCTTAAAAAAGGTATGTGTTATCAGATGGAAAATGTATTATAAATTCATAGATTTTAACCTTAAACAACCTGGAGTCCATTTAACGGAGAAATCGTTTTCCAAAATGTATATACTTTGTACTAAGGTATTTTACTGTGTCTAAAGTACTTGAAAAAATTAACAAATCTTCTTTCAAAATTCAAATTTTTTAAAAATTTCGAATTCTCTTCAAACCTACTGTTCAGCTAAATATAAATTTAAAGCATATGGGATCAACAACAAATCTTAACCGTTTCTTGATATGAAGACAAATCTTCCAAAACCATTAATTCAGGCGTGCCATGCGCAATATCAGAGACACACGGCCAAGTCGCTGTTTAGGAACGAAAATGAAAGAGAAGATACTTCTCTATATGGTGGTGTAATTATTTTCATTAGCTTTCGAGTTGTAATTTTAAATATTCTCAGGCTGTTTGAGGTTAAGGAAAGGCTAGTGTTAATTTGAAAAGAATTAAGCATTATCAATATTTGCTGTTATTGACTAAATTATTCATAGAATAGCAATAACCGTAACATTTTCAACATCTAGTACGAAATGTATAAATGCAAATGAAATGAATTAAATTAAGTTAAAATGGAAAAATCATAGACTAATCAAGTAATATATTATTCAAGGCTGACAGTGATACAAATAATTAGCATGCTGACGAACTTAATTGAAGTTAATGGATTTATAACAGTATAGTGAAAAACACTAATCTCATTTGCTGTGGGCAAGATTAAACTATGGATGTATTTGTACTTAAACTGTATTTATATTAGCATAATTTGTGTTATTAACGTTGGACTTCTATCAAGAAATCAAAAGCATTTTTGACAAAAGTTGAAACTTTGTATGACAAGTTTTTGAAAAGACTAATATTTAATATTACAGTAGCTAATCGAATGACCGAAATTTAAAGAACTCTTTATTCAACTAAGACATGAATTGTTTCAATATTCATATTTTTATTAAAGAATAACTGTATATTTGCAAATCATCCAGGTTATCATTTTTTGTAAAATACATTTTTATGAGTCAAAACTCCGTCTATAATTGAAATTAATTCATATCTACAAAATTATTTGTATATTGCATTTAGAATTGGTGTGAAATAACGTCTTTTGTTTTGTTCTAGACACATGTATCACACATTATATTGCAGTCGATATATATATATATATATATATATATATTGACATTGATAGGTATCTGCAATTAGATCAAAAATATGCAAGCTCAATTAAATTGCAGACAAACAAGTTTTCTTATGTCAAGCCTGCTATAGACTAGAATTATTTTTTTTAAATAATAATTATAAAGCTTCAACGCATTAACTCTTCATTCGAAAATTATTAATACCAATCTTCAAAAGTAAACCTGATAGATTAAATGTATATATTTGACAAATAACTCAACGCTTAAATTTTAAAAATTGATAATATTTGACAGAAAGTCAATTGCATCAGCAATTTAGATTTCATTTAAAAATAATTATATAATTATTCAAAATGAATATTTCAATAACCTTTTCTTAATATACACAGTTGGTATCCACAAAATAATAATTCTGCATTCATTTTACCAAAGCTTAGTTATAATAGGAAACCTGTTTATCATTATCAAGACTTTGTATTTTTGTACTTCACCTCAGCACTTTAAACATTTATCCAAAAAAAATGATTGAATTCATTATTTTATAAGTGCAAGGCCAAAAGCTTTCTTCTGATTTCAGTTTTTCATAAACTATCATTGACAAATTACTTACTATGGAACCCTTTGAATTTCTAGATATTACTCTTTATAAATTATTTGGATTTTTTAGAACTATAGATGAGGATTGCATGTGAAAATTGAATTATACAGTAATATCTATGCATGTTTTGTTATTTAGTGAGTTAGAATTAAAAAACTACCTGAAAGTTGGACTCAGGAAAACTACTATCTTTTGTCATTTATAATGCAAATGCATTGCAACCTTAAGCCGTATGTACTATTCTTGCTAAATTTTCTTACCTCGCCAGTTATCCATTTTTTTCTAGGCTAAAATATTGCTGGGCAAAGTGTAAGTGAATGATCATATCAAAGTAAGAATGTTTATTTCATTCTAAGATTTGTAATTGATTCATGTAAAGAGATTTGTCTTCATTGTTCTAGTAAAGTATTAAAAAAGTTATAAATTTATGACGTAATACATGTATTTAATTAATTATGTTCTGAACACTGCAAACTCAAAATAATTTGTCTATCAAATTTCAATGTCTCATATATCTAATGGTCTTTTCTAAACACAGAAAAGGACTCTTTGAAGCGCAATTAGCTGAGCGTACTTTTAAGTGTGTTTTTATACTCCGTTGATAGCTTTCCATCTGTTCACTAAAAGCAATCAAAGTTTATGGTTATAAACATGTGAGCTTCGCTGATGTTAATACTAAATCAAAATTTACTTGTTCAACTTACTGCAAATTAATTCACAATGGAATGACAATATAGTATCAATTAACTCAATGATATTCTCCAGAATCTAAATAGTTGACATCAAATTTTATATCACAAAATTTTCAGTCAATATCTCAGCTCGATTACAATGATTAAGTTCAATAGAGTCATTAATTTGAATGCAATGTTCCATATGTTCAATTACCTAGAAGATATTCGAGCAACTATATCAGCCCCACATATATTAATAAATAATCATTGTACATATATATATATATATATATA
>CABFPE010000104.1:606845-624530 GCA_900660155.1 Hofstenia miamia
TATATATATATATATATATATATATATATATTGGCATATTTTCATAGATATTCTTACATGCAAAGTAGTTTATAAATTCATTATTCTGAAGATTTTCACTACAACAATGGAAAAAGCATTGTCAGGGAAATTAAATAGTATACACTTTTTGACATGCTACCCAAAACAGAAAGGTTGATATTAACGAAATTCAACTATTCAATTTAAGGTTTACTATTTCATATATCTACTTTTTATGTCATTTTTATAATTAAATTTCAACATAGCAAACGTAACCAGCATACTATGAATGTTTGTTAAAAATTACTAAAACTGAATTTTTTTTCCCTACCCCTATTCAACCATTACTAAGATTGGCTAACACAGACTGATTTCGAACACAGACTGTTGTCCTGTTAACTTATCCTAATCTCAATAGGAAAAATTTCCATTTTTTTTGTGGTAGGATGATCTTTAAAAAATTCTTACTTTCTTATTTCTTAGTTATTCCAACCAAAAACTTAGGCCTAATTCTTGCAGGCTTGAATCATGCCCAACTCAACTTTTAAGAAAATGTGCTCAATGAAGTTGAAAACTTTAGATTGAATTTTTCAAGAATAGATAATACTGATGTACAATTTCAAAACGTTGTTTAAGCAATTGTATAATATTCACTACAACTTTTGTGCAATAGTTTATTTTTTTCAATTTCAGCCCCATCTTTCCAATAACTCAGTCGAGCCTCAGCCCACCGCGGCTCCGACTTCAACTCCTGTTAGCAGAAGAGAGAACAGGATCATGCCGTAGTAATACTGTGCGTCCATAAAATACCTTTAGTTACATTTTGTAACTTGCCATAATTTGAATTTAATACATTATTTCTCTATTGTTTTTTAGCATTGCTATATAATTCACCATATTTCTCTACAGGTAAAAAATACAGAAACCGTGTCCAAATTATTTCACATTTTGCAAAATATAATTTAATAGAAAATTTCATTCAAAATTGCTATATTTCTCATTGCTAGTTTCGCTTTTGGCAACAATTGGAATGAAAATAATAGATAAGAAATCATATCATAAAAACCAAGCATAAAACATAAAAACTTTTTTAAAAGAAAAAACATCATTGTGAGATAAAAAACAAAATAACGAGTGCTTCATACTTCTGTTAGTACTAAGAAAAATATAAGTTAAATGTTGCCAGAAATCGTAATCACTAAAACAAATTTGGTTCTGCATAGATACCTTATGTATAAGCTGTGATCATTGTTTAATATCTCTAGGTTTGACATCACAATATGAGGTGTGTGACAGAAAGATAGCAAAAGTGCGAAATAGGATTAATGTTATGCCTTCAATATATAAAAAAGTGAATTCGGTAGTGGAAGCATAATGTATATTTTGGTCATCAAACTGTGCTGTACACATGCAATAGCCAATACTGTATTAATTTACTAGGCAGGACAATAATGATTTTCGAATTGGAACTTTATTATGTTTCACCAAGATTTTCATCCATTAATACTTGTGAGAACGTTCTTAGTAAACCTAAATAATTGTAAATTATTGGTAATTTTTCTTCTTCTAAAGTATTCAATAGATTAATCGATTTCCAATTATTGTAATAATTGCAATATAAATTAATTATTGCTTACCCCTGCAGATAGATTTGAAGAATTGCTTAATATATATGTACTATGTTATCATATCAGCATACATTTCATGAGGAATGGAAGCATCTGTGCTCTGTTGAAGGGGGATGTTCCCCCAGTTCCCCCCCCTCTGGGTGCGCCTCTATTACACTGTCAGTTATGGAAATGTTTTCGTTTATGGCGAAAAATTCAATGTTTGAAATAGAATAAGAGGGAGCTGTTAAATTTTTCCTTATTTAGTTTGGCGAACATTTGCTGCAGACTTGTTTTTGATTTTGTGTTAAGGAATGATATAACTTTATTTTCTTTTGATATTCCCTTGAAGACTTCAGGTTTCAACTTATCGAAGAACGTATAACAAATGCGACTTTCTCTCACGTGTACCATTTATTATATATATATATATATATATATATATATATATATTAGAAATTTTAGGTAATATTTGAAAATTTATTACTTACATTCAAAGCATTTCTCTCTTGTTGTAAAAAGAACTTCATTTTCAAATACTACTCTTGCGCAATTACCCTTTGAAATAGTAAAATATCATGAAAGTACATCTTTTACATGTAATTAGATAAATAATTCGTTTTTTGCAATGAACATAAATAAATACTTTTACTGAACTCATACTGAAGTATTACTAATCTTTGACGATTTTAAGATTCAAGTTTGTATTTTAATCAAAACTATTTCTATATCATTAATAACTATCAATGTCCAATTGAAAATTTTTGCAAAAAAATTTGATTTACTAGAAACCCAACACTATGATAGAAGCCCCCCCCCTCTACCCTCCGTTTTTCAAACATATATTGTATTTGTGATATTGTTTAACTAAACAAGCTTTCTAATTGAAGGCTATGACTATCCCGCTTACATAGCATTGAATTCGTCGAGCTATCCCAACCTAATAAATCATTTAAGTTATGTGAGAGGAGTTATAAGTTATAAGCTGCTTTCTTAGACATTTTTGAACAATTTCCTGGAATAGCCTTTTATTGTTTATTAAAAGCCTTTGATATGGGCACTTCTATGGGTTTGCGTGGGCTCATGTAATGATGGAGATTTATGCTAAAAGCTATTTCAATGGGAAATCCGATTTTTGTAAAACATTCAAATTTTTCTGATACTTAATTTTCAGATAATGTAAAAAACAGCTGACCTGAAGTATTTCGTTTTCTGAAAAAAAGTGTGAACTCCGTTCAGACTCTGTTTTGAGAATTCTAAGTATCTTCATTAGCTCGTAAGCGCTTAAAAAATTTTGAGGATACCATCACAGATTTCTAGGATAATTTGTGTTTGCAAATAATTGTTACTCTAAAATTGCGTCCAACCCATTCAGTAATGAAACTGTTTTCAGATCATTTTCCTACACAAGAAGGAATTCTTTCGAAAATATGCTTTTTCTATTATCCTCATCTACAAACATAAGAAGTGTGGTGTCATGTCCCATTTTTAAAGTTCCAAGGAAAAATGTCTGGATAATTCAGTAAAAAATTTCAAATTTCATTTGCAATTGGATTCCAAAGATTTTGTAAGTAATTGCCAAATAATAGTCAAATTTTTCACACAGATTTACACTTTCCAAAATTGTGCCAACAATTTGACAAGCATTTTAAATATATGGCAAATATTTCTCATAATTTTCAAATGTTTTTTGAACGATTTTACAAATTTCTAAGAATTTATCAAACACTATCTAATAGAATTTATGTGAAATTTTATATTACAATAAAGCATAATTACTTAAAAGTTTAGAAAAGCAGATGACAGCTACAGTATAGCACCAAAACTGATTGAGTATTTGTCTGAGACCGTCAATAGTTTTTAAATGGCAACAAGTGTTGACGTACCAGTCAACATTGTAATTTTACACTTAATGAAACTTTGGCAATTGTATATGTTCCATAGTAATGTGCTTTACAACTATGCAATATAGTTTTAAAATGTGCAATTCGATTAGATTTTATAATCATTTAAGGTATGGAAATAAGATTTAAAAACGATAATTTTTTTTGCCCTTGGTTTTACAGGTATAGTTTCATAGATAAACCAAGTCCATAGAATGTAGGACATTGAAAATTTTTAAAATTGTTCCAAAAAATTTTCTATAAATTACAAATAACTTCATGAGCTAATATTTCTGTTTAATATTCAGAAAATAATATAAATATTTCTTATATTTGTTTTTTAAAATTATATTGATTACTACCAACCAAAAATGACATATAATATTGTTTAAGTCTATACCAAAATTTGATTGTTCTTTGTAGACTTCTATTTCTTTAATAAATGCTAAAGCATATATATATATATATATATATATATATATATATAATTATATAAACTGTTTTCAAGTTTAAACAATGAAAATTTAAGACTAAAAAACATTCAGCATAGTTTGCTGTACATGCATATTATTTATATTAATATAATAAACTGTCAAGAAAAAACAACACCTTGTACATATTAGAATAATTTGACAATTATTGGAAAAATTTTGTCCAAATATTTGGAAATTACTCTTCAAATTTTCCAGATGAGCAGGGTCAATAGTTGGTTACTTTGATCAGACCTGTGTTGCATATACATGTATAATAATAATTAACATAGTTGTTGACCAATTCAAAATTGAATTGTCATAGACACTTATTTGCAGATTATTATTTGAAGCAGTCACATATTTCTATTTTTTCTCTGTACCCATTAATCTGAGACCCTCTCAACATTTGTAGATTATCACTTTGTTGGAAGTTTAAGCAACTTGTGCTTATTAGGGTACATCGTAATAAATCTTGAGTAATTGTTAATTGCAAACTACGATTTAGCCATTGTTGATCAAACGAAGGTAAAAATACTCATAAAGAGAATCTTAGTAAAAAACAATTGTGTAGAAAAACGCACACTTATGAACCGAAAAAAGAAAAATCACGAATAAGTCTTTCTTGAGACAAAGTCATATGATTCAGAAGAAGAACGTTCAACGTATTTCCGTCAAATGTCGAATCGAATTATTCAAGTACGTTTCTTACAAACGTTTCACTTTTTTGATGAATAATTTATGCTGTATTTTAATGGAACTATCTACATGCATATAGAAGGATAAAAGGTTTTTTAGACATCGCTGTGAATTAATTCAAAAGTGAGTTTCTAGAGATAAATTGAAAGTCAGAAATCTTCCACTGTATAATAAAGATGATATTCCAGTTTCGAAATGTCCGGATTGACTTTATTCAAAATAATTATTTCCAACCGTTTTGATACTGTTTTCTGCCTTTGAGTTGAAAAATGAGTCGACTGTATTTTTTCTCATGTAACCAATTTTTTTCCAATTTATAAGCCTCATTCTCTTGAATGACACTCAAGATCTGATGGTAGCCTATTCTTCTATTGTATTGAGAGAATTTTGTGAACTCCGTAGAATGCGGATTATTCGAATCGCTGAATGCTTACTTTTCTTGCAATTGATCTAATTTTCATATGGTCACAACGTGACTCCTTCACTTGGATGCTTCTTTTGAGTTGGTTATTAAAAATACTCGAGTATCTAAATACCTGTGATTCAGACTTGATTTATCACAGTCGGCCAGTTAACTACTAAATATGATAGTTATGGTTAAGCCCTTCTTGTAATTTGGCATTGCTTTAGCTTTGTTCAAACTGTGGTTGCTGCTACGCAAACATCGGGTCAAACTTTAGACCTTAATCTTCATGAGAATGACAGATTATTGACAATGCTAATGATAGTTGTGATCTGCGTGTACTACTATTAAGTTCTTTCGTAAGATGGTTATGTATGATATTTCTAAATTGCCGCAATACTGGCTTATTGCATTAATTATATATATTATATATATATATATATATATATATATATTATATATAAACATACATATATAATTAAAAACATACCATGGTTATATTTATTATATGAAATTTTTAGTAGTTGCTAGGTAAAGGGGAATGGATTTCTAAATTTTGACTTTATTAACTTATGATAGACCTAGTAATTACAAATAGGCGCTAATTTTATTAAAAATTTGGGTCTGACAAAGAGAAGAAAATTTTTAACTGTACCAAACAAGAAGCATATTTAACATCAAAATGCAAGAAACAAGTGCAACCTTACAGAAATATTACATATCAGCAGTTCATTAAAACTGCAATGGATCTTTCGATCTTGATCGTAAATGAAAATGATTGAAATTTCATAATAATGACAATTGACTTACAAAAAAATAAATGCTCTGAATTTGCTCTTTATAAAATCTGAAATCCCTGCGCGGGTGTGCGTGCGGGTTGGATACAGTTATTAAAAATTTTGGTGAGAGTAGGTGTGGGTTTGGCAAACACTTTCAAAAGTGTAATGTAAAGCAGCGCAAATAGACGGGTCTAAAATTAACGTCAATTCGAAGTGTTTTATGATTTGCGTACATACTACTCTAGTTAATAAGTGGATTGATTGTAGTACGACATATAAAATTTTGATAAATTTATCCTAGTACTATTTAGTCGTCCATCAATCCTGCAAAGCTGAAGTGTATGCTCCCATTCTTATAAATATTACCAATTCGAATCATTTAGTTAATCGTAAATGCGTTTCAAGCCTAAATTCGTTGTCAGACAACTCTTTTGATGTCTTTAATAAATGGTATAACTTACTGATTTCACTTGTTTCAGTTGAAAGCAGTATTCGGTATTACTTATAATAGAAGGCTTTTGGCTAGACCTGATGGGAACCTAGGTGTTTATCTTTTCTCTAAAGGCCTTCATTTTTTACTCAGTAACAAAAAACATTATTATTATTCGTTCCTTTTGAGAATTTGAGCATCCATGGAAGGTTTTCCTTAGGAATATCTAGAAATGTTGCTATCTATACTACCACTTCTCCCCAGGGCCGGTCTTAGCCTGTGTGGATGCCGAATCAAAATATGAGTGATAATTAAACTGAAGAAGTAATGATAACAATATCCATTTTACTATAATGTTTGTTTAGTGCCTTTACTTATTTTTTGTAAAACTGCATAGATCTGTGCTTGCATGTGCTTAATATTAGGAAAAAAATATAGCATGCAAAAAAATATAAATACATATATACGCTATTACAAACATATTAAGCATTTTAAAGACAATTATATATTTTTGGAACACATTTAGTATTTTAAAGTATAATTAAGAAACTTTAAGTAAACTAAATGTTTGTAGAACAACATTAAACTTTAAAATACAATTAAGACGCCTTAGAGCGAAACAGTGTTTTGAAAACACAAATAATACCTTAAAGTGACCTTAAAGATACTTTTAAGGAGAATCATTGCTTAAGGAACTTTAAAATATAAACAATACCAAGTTTTACTACTTCCTTTGTAATGACACTATTATTATTATTATTATTATTATTATTATTATTATTATCTTTCATAGACAATGCATATTTAATGACAATAATACACTACACTCCTTCGAAAATTTCGTGTGATCCTAGATAATGTACACACACAAATCCCCAACAAACACACACCACAGAATTATATTATATATGTATATTTTACTATTATTTTGTAAATAGTTTTCAGTTTATAATCTTGTACCAAAGATTTTTTAATCAGTAAATTGCTTTTGACTCTTATTATTATTATTATTATTATTATTATTATTATTATTATTATTATTATTATTACTTCTCACAGCTTCATGCTGGTATCCCTCTCAGCTCGGGGAACTCACCAGTTCCCAGGGAGTCTGAGAGCTTTCCTCAGGACTCTAGCTGTTCCTAACAATGCTGCCTTCTGTGGTACTGCTCCTCCCCACTTTGGTACTCCCAACTCCTCCAAGTATCTCTTATGCTTCTTACTCACTGCTCCTAGTGCTCCTACAACTACCGGGACTACGTCAACTTTCCTTAACTTTCACAGGCTTTCTATTTCCTCTGCCAACTCTCTGTACTTGTCTATCTTACCTTCTTAGATGTAGTTTTTTATTAATTATAATTATATTCCTGGATCTTCACACCGTGATGTTAGATGATTTACTGTTTCCCCTTTTTGTACTTGACGATTACATCAACAATTCTATACATTAGCATTTTCACCAAGTTTGCCTTAATTAAAAGAATTCTGGTGTCATTGCCGATGTTACAGATTTCTTACTCTGACAATGTTAGTCATGCATTGCCTTTTGCAATCACAGATTTTTTTTTGCCATTACCCTACTCTAGGGTGCTATCTTCCTTGCAATTTCTGCTTGAAACCATTTGAATCCCTTATAGCCCTAATACTTCTGCATCTACGGCTTCCTCAACCCTTAGTAGTACTTGAAAAATATTTCAAATTTTTGCAGACAAATGAGATGCTTGTTATAGACAAGGAATACCTTAGTTCAAAGTTTTTAAGAAATTACCTTTCTAAAAATCAATTAAAATTTAAATTTATATTCATCGAAATATAGTCACAATTTTTTAAGTACATACTGGCAGTATATAATTTTAAATCGGTAATGTAGAAAATAATTAGTTCCCAGTAACTGTCAAGTTTACTTGAACCTTGCTTAAATGATTTTGCAAAACGGAATAAGATAGAATGCTAGTCTTTATACTAACAATAAAATAATGTCATCCAATGATAAATTCTTTTCTTAATCCAATAATTCTACTATTTTAGTAGCACATTTTAATGCATTTCTTCTATAAATTTAGTGATTAATAAACTATTGCTTGTAATTTTTCACAAAAAAAATAAATTTCTATTGCACCTCCACAAATGTGCTTAATTTCTAAGAGTGGTATCAACAAATTCAAATCTTGAGAAGATGCGAATAAGAATAGACAATATTACTGTATCCAAACAGAAATTCAGATAAATTTGAAAATATTATAGGGCTTCCTTTAGGCTAACGCTTCTGTAATATTTTTTAGTGAATTCGGAAATCCCATTACAAAATTATATTGCAATGAATGTATGCTTAGCATTAAGAAAACTTGATGTCATTATGACTACTTAAAGATTTTCTCAAGTATGTTTACTCAGACAATGTCATTTAACCATGTATCACAATTCTTGTATTAACTAAAGTGAGCCATCAAATAAAATTTTTTGAAATATCTGATTACATGTAAATTGGAAAGAGTAAAAAAGCTTCAAATATAGCCTCCAAATCTAGTTTACAGTTAGTAGTATTTGGGTGCTTTAAAATTATCAAACCTAATTATTGTTCTTCTTAAGCATTATAATAAACCTTATAAGTTTATTAAATTTCCATATTTAGAAACTATAGCTAGTATTATAGATGTCCTTACAAACCATTTAGTTTTTAACAGAGTGCTCTAGTTTGGCAATACAGTAAAAAATCATAAAAATCTGGTATTACTTAAATTGTTGATAATTGGAATAAACGTTTTATGATTTTGATATGACAATAAATCTTTGCATAAGGTCATAAATATTCTTGCAAAATATTTGATACAAGACAATAGTTCTGAATTATAAATATTAAGGTAGACCCCAAATCCTATTTAATGAGTACTTAATATCAAAATTATTGTGTATTTTATTGGAGATAAAATTTTAATATAAAAAACAAATTTGATTTCTATATTTTTCAATAGTTTATTATAAAGTAATTATATAAAATGTAGGCAATATAAAATGCTATTTTAATCAATTCTTGATTTATCTTTTTATCATATTAAACAATTTTGCTTGAATCGGTATGTGAAAGTTGATTTTTGCAAATCTACTTTAAATGGGAATAGTTTATCAAAAACCTTCGAATTATAAAACAGTTATTGTTTGTGATCGGTTGTGTATCGGAAAAAATGTTTCGGGCATTTAGCAACAGAATTGATACATTACATAAAGTGTACAATAAGAAAATTATATTAAATTTTCATTTTTAAGATAATATCTAATATTTAAGATGTATTTTAAAGAAGCTTCTTTGCCTTAAAATAAAATACATTAATGGTACACTAAATATTGTATAGCAATAACTAATATTAAAATGTTTCGGTCACTTTGAATGTATGAATGAATATACAAGGAATCAATATATTCGTTGGAATTCATATAAAATTCTTCTTGATTGAATTTCCATTTATCATCTGCTGAAGTAGGTATCTTTATAAAAACAAGTCTATTTAGTTCCGTCCACCAATTTTCTAAAATATTTAAATCAGGGGATTGTGCTGGCCATGAGTCCATCAAAACGATTTCAGATTCTTTAATGAAGAGCATTGCTTGGCGACTAGTATGGCATGGGGCTGTAATCTTGCTGCTAAATATCATTCACATCAAGCGATGGCAACAAGTTGTTTTGCAAAAACATGCAATATTGACGACTTTTTCAAGTTCCATCCACTTTAGCAATAATTCTCTTGCCAATTGATCAAATAGTTGCCCATACCATTATTGATTGACCACCATAATTAGAAGGTTTAAGTGTATATCGAGGTTCATGCGATTCTTGTACCTTTTGGACGTCTTACATAAACTCTTAACTTAGGCCTAAGTTCAATTCGGCATTCATCCGAAAAAACAATGCGTGCCCATTCTTCAGAGGTTTTACATTGACGCAATCTTCACCAAATTAACTCGATTAAATCTCTGAGTCTTTGATAAATATGGCTTCTTCGATGCAATATAACTTCGCAATCCGTTCCTTGTGAAATTGGAGTAGCAGCGAAAAATTGGTTAGACTTGGCCAGCTTTATAAGCATCCTGTTACTCTTTGGTGACGTTTTGGGAGGACCTTTCCTACTCTTTTTTAGAGATATCGTTTTTTATCCTCATAGCGTTTTATAATGTCACTCACTGTACTCTTTTGGGCGACCCACTAATTCTGCAATTTTACGAACAGATTTGTCTCCGAGGTGGAAGGTATAAATTATAAATGCAAGAACTAAGATGAAAAAGTACCAGAAACAAACGAATTTCAAAAGTAATTAATAATAGATTGATATTTCAAAGTGCAACTGTTGTTAATGAATGGGTAAATTATAGTGCCCGAAACATTATTTCCCTATCAAAATTATATTGCATCATACCTGACGTTAATTTTGATCAAAACAATAACAAACAAGGTCAACACATGTAGAAATCCATGCCCATTATTTATGAAAACATATTTCAGATGAATGAAAAATTTCAATATCAAAATCTGGTATTTTATATCTTCATAAACATTATTTCCGATACTGTAGTTGTTGAATTTCAATGACACAATGTTTCTAAAGATGTTACTGTCATGAAATTTTTAGGTCAATTTTTTACGTTCTAAACGTTAATTACATTCTTGACCTGAAAGTTCCAACTCTGGAATGTGATATGCCAACAGAACTAAGTTTAATATTGGTAATAGAGTAGAATTGATGTGACCGATACTATAATTTTTAATATATTTCATTGTTTTGTTCTGCGCTTTGCTAAATTAGAATTCTTGACTGGATATTTTTAGAAAACAATGCAAAATTCCCCACCAGAACAAAAACGAGGAAGTGAGCAGACAGAATGTGATCAGTATTATCAATGAATTGTACTTAATTGACTTTGCTTATTTCAATGATATGAATAAAGACAATTAATGCTTTTGATGCATTACTTCCACGGATGCTAGAATAAATTTGTTTGTACAATTAAAGTAATAGAATATTTCAATGTCATAGAATTTGAAGACGAAATATATTTCTAAGTTACTATAATTATGTAAATTTAAAGACAAATTTAAAAGTCAAATCGGCACAAATCCCTAGAATCCTAACTATTTTTTGTGCAACGTTAATATTGGAAGGAGTTCCAAGTGTTAGATTCATAATTGAATCATAAAATTTAAAATTAATGACTTGTAAAAAGTAAACAATACTAGGTTATTAACCAGTATTTTGAGCTTGCTAATTATTTTGTTCGAAATAAATATGTAGAAAATATATAGATTTTTATAAAATCAATCACTGTTCTGCATGAATACCCAGTAAGTGATTTTATGAATTTACTGCTCTGCTGTGATCATTTATCATTTACTGACAGTTATCTTAAAAAGAAAAGGCTTTCAATTGTGCGCATGCAATGAATCATAGCGAGGTTAACGTGCATAATTAAAAAGGTTACCTGGTGGAAGTTTAAGCAGCATTATAAAAATTTCAAAGGTATTGAAGTAGATGTGGACCTAATTAAAGAGAGCAGGATTAATGCCAAGGGCCTATTTTTAATCGTTAATTTAATTCTCTTGATAAATATATAAATTTCTTATTATTCATTTCGTTTGGAATTTCGGCTTAATGCCTTCAGCAATTAGTAAAGTTAGCAATCTCATCCAATTAGCCTATTTCTCGCGCTGCTGCAAGAAAAGAGGAAATTTTGTTTTTTCAATTTACGCTAATTGAAAGAGGATGTAGCCTGATATTTTAAGTTTAAGCGTTAATAATCGTTGAAAGCTCATTGTTAATTAGTCTTCAATATAGTATTAAGCGAAAAATTATTCCTTAGAATTTAGACTTCGTTGGAACAATAATTATTTACAAGGGAATTAAATAATGACTTTTCACAAACTTATATCAGTGTACTTACTTCTGTGGTAATTTCTCACTGCAAAAACAACTTAATTTAAGAATCATGTTTACAAGTCTTCAAATATTTTGCTCCCATCATGATTTGAAGCTCGGCTCGGCCCATATCCACAAGACAAATTACATAGCCGCTCTGATTACATTGAATATTTCTCAGGCCTATTCAACCCCTTTTGAATAAAATTTCTCAATGATAAGAAATTACATCAGTCTACATTTGTCTACCTAAGTAATATTAGGTCTATTGCATTGTTGTTAAATTTTTAAAGAAACTGCGAGAAATTCATAATATTTCATAAAATACACACTGGAAGCAAAAATTTATGTATTATGTATTTCAATTTCTTAGCGAAAGGTCAAGATATTTTGACCCAAACATTGTGCTTGACCATGCTCAAAGTTTTATCAAAGTGTAAAGCAAATATGACCCAAACCAACTACAAGATAAATTTTTTAAATGTTTTTGCTTCATGACCAATATAAATAAACAACTTTGACAAGAATCGCATATAGAATGTAAAATAGATAAATAACACTAAAAAGTAAATATTTTTGCAATGTAATATACAAAATTAACACAAACAACATTTAACTCTTCTACAAACATGGATCCATAATGTATTTCAATAACTAAATCATGAACCATATAAACTTGAAGCATTCACCCAACCCATTTATTTTTGTAAGGAAATTTTTTATTGACCCAGCCCAACCTAAAAAATGTGATGCAACCCATTTACAGTCCTGTATTAGAACAGTATATTTCAAGACTATATCCGGAAAAGCTCAACCTAACTCAAGAAATACATGGACCAGATTTCTACACTTGAACTAAATATTGATGCAAAAATCTTCTACTTTAGTTTGTCTTTTTCTTATTAAATGGATTATACTGATATGTATTAACTTCATTCAATAATGAAAATATTTTATGTCCCTATGATTTCACTTATGTTACTACTATATAATTATTTGGGTTTTGATATCGTATTAAACGCATTTAAGAAGAAATTTGAATTTGTAGCTGTGAGGGACCTTGTGGTCGCCCAATGCGTTGTTACTAAATAGTACATTTTGAGATTTTTATACAATGGTGAAAACATAGATGTTCAATTTGTAGCAAAATTGAATTTAAATCGTACAAATTTGGAAAAAATGGTCTACAATTCCACGAAATAAAAAATATCAACTGCTTTCTCATGTTTTAAACAGTGCTTCGGAAATGGAGCTGGAGGCGGAACTGGAGCTCGGAGCCAAAGGGTAGAAGAACATTTAAAATGCCGGCGGAGCCAGATATTTCTGAAACAGCTCCAGCTCCAAAGCATTCTTAAAACCTATTTTTATTAATTGACTATTGTTCCATAAGGGGCTTTGATGTTACAAAAAATGTATAAAAGTTCTTTAAAATTTTGAAAAATCAATAAGTTTCACATTTGTGAATATGTTGTAGCTCAGATCATAATGGAGCTGGAGCAAAATAGCAGGAGCTGGAGCCATTGGTGTCCAGCAACTTTGGAGTTAGAGCTAAATTTTGACTAGTACATGTGCTCTGGAGTGGGACAGATGGAATCAGTAACAATATGTTTGCAAGAGTGTTTGTCCTAATAATTCAAATCTACAGTATATTGAGTAATGATGTTATAGGATTTTACGCACATCAGGGCTGGATTTTGGTGGACCAACCTCACATCTTCCTATTTGTGAGGTCACTTTTTTTATAAACGTTTGTATGTCTGCATTGGGTCATAGAATGGAATTTCGAAGATAGTTCAAAGCTTATAAAGATAATTCATCATTTATAATCCTACTTATTTGTAAACATACACATGATAGGTAACTACTCCCAACAAATCAATGCTACGAATAAATGATTAAATGTGACTCATTACACACCAAGACCCGGCTTACAACTCGTATGACTCATTCTTTCAAATCTGAGCCATGATAACCCATCAAACGGGATAAACCTATTCCCTTTGTGAAACTGATAATTTTTCTAGATACACACTGTAATGCCACAAACAAGTATTGAATTTCGCCAACACAGTTCTAGGTTGCAAAGCAAGCCATTTAGCAAACTAAGGCCTTCTATGCGTGGTTACTATGTTGTGAGTCTAGAAAGTATTTTAGTGTCATTCGCTTTCATTCAAGGTCTAAGTGGTTCATCGATAATTCACTGCATTCGATTTCTCAGTTAATGATTTTATATTACAATGGCCATATTGCAAAATTTCATTTTTTACAAATATCTCATCTATTCAAAACATTAATTAATTTTGATTTAATTCACAATGGCAATAATTTATCTTTGCTGCGGCCTCTGACGGTAGGTTGTGATCCACTGTTACATGACTTGTTATCTACCTGACCTATCCAAAAATTGACCAATTTGACACATTGACCTATGGCTAGTGCTAATTACAGCTCTACAACAAATTCATAGATGATTGTTACGTCAGAACTTTGAAATGTCGGAAAAAATTTATAAATTAAAGTTTATGAATTTTAGAAGTTTAAATTAATTAATTAGAATTGGTTTTATATTAGTAGTATTGAGTATTTTAGTACTTGGCTTGGTTATTATTGGCAATGCCCTTCAACTATTTTGTCAAATGAGTACATTAATTTCAGATTTCACAGCTGCATAAAAGTGCAAAACATATTCAATCATTTTCTTCCAAAAAACTTTTTTTTGCCCCGAATATTTTATGAGATGCAGAGAGAAAATATCACAAAGTCAATATTATGAAGTATCAAAGCATTTTTTCAAAGGAAAGCATTGAAATGAATTCTATGAAAGACTAGCCATTACTGCTTCTAACTTAATCTTGTACTATATGTAAACTTTCTATCAAACAAGGATATGGTTTTGATAATAAGAATAATTTTCTTGAAGTTTCCAATCATCTTTGTTCTTAACTCGCTGATAATGAAGGATTGTTATCCTGCGTCTACTATGTGTCTATATACGTAGCATTAATTTTTGCAATTATTCAATAATCGTATGCAAATTCTATACATATATACATATAAGTTATATATATATTATATATATATATATATATATATATATAAATATGCTCAACCATTATCAATATTTCAATAAATTACTGTTCTTTGTGTCAACAGCAAAGGCGGGTTGAAATTTTGCAATTGTTTTAGCTTTCTTCTCCTGATATTAATTACTGTAAGTGATGCGTAGCGTTCAAAGTTCATAGCATTAATAGTATAACTTGAAATTGTTCTTTTTTGTAAAGAACATTGGAAATAGTTTATGCATATTGATTTTGCTATTCTGGGCTTTCTTTTTGAGAGCCTTTAAAATTGTAAGTGCTTAGTAGAATATTCGCTGAAAAATGTTTTTTCAAATGAAAATCATCTTTAGATTGTTTTCACATATTAGTGGATAATAACACATGCCAAAGCATTATTTCATACATGTCGAACTCATATGAAAAGTAACATCTAACAAAGTCGAAAGATGTGAACATGTTTTGCAATCTCCACTCATGAATGGTCACGTTATGCATATACAGGTTAAATTTTACTAGTGCTGTCATTTTGTACTCTATTTTTTAAAGCCTCATAGGAAAAAGTTATCATAAACTTCAATTATATGCCATAATCAATTGACAATGTATAATCATGAAATCTAGTTTTCAAATCATGAGTTTTTACTAATCTTTACTATCAATATAAGGTTCCTAACCACCCAATTTGATATTTAGAAGCACGACTGATTTGACACGATCACGAAGCATTTAAAAATGGTGAACGCGCGAAGGAAATCCATAAATTAAATGGGACAGTGAAAATCTATATACATGTACATTAGGCCTTTGTGTTATTAGAAATATTTTTTTCTTGTCGTTTTGATATTTCTAAGCGCCACTATATATATATATATATATATATATATATATATATATAAATATTTGAAGTTACCTAATTCTTTAAATGTCTGAATTAAATGATTTAGTATCCTTTTTTATCGGTAAATATTTTATTATCAACATTAATTTCTGAAATGTCACTATTGAACCTACTTTTATTTAGAAGAATTTAAATCTTCAAAAAATTGACGTTTTTTTAAAGCTAAATTTCTTTGATCTTTCGTAATTAGTCCAATTTATTTCGGTCGGATTAGCTTTAGCTATATATATATATATATATATATATATATCATTATAATTATAGCGAAACTAGAAGGATTTATTAAAATCATACTTCTCTTATTTGCTACATCAAGCCTTTACAAATTAATAGACAAGTATAGACAAAAATTTCTGGGTCACAGAATATATATATATATATATATATATATTCACGGTCTACAAGCATTATTAACCTTTAGTAATGGACAACAAAAGATTTTTTTGAGGCACGTCATTTGTCAAAATCTAAAATTTCACAAAAAGAAAATTTCTGAATTAGACTAGTAAATTAGCCATGTAAAGCAGCGGTGTAGATGGAATAGCAAATCCTTTAAAATTTGCCTCATTAATTTAAGTGTTATTTGAAATTGATTATCCTACGCTGGTAAGAAGAAAGAAACACAATTTCACTAAAGCGTTGTGAAACAAAAATTGGAATTCGAGCAGAACATTTTAATAATAACTTGTATCATGTCAAAACCACAGTTGGTAGTTTCATTGTAGCGCTTCCTTTTTTGTGATAGCAGTAATTCAAATTCATTCTACAATAATTTTGTCTTTGGTTAAAACCTCAAAATCGCTAAAGCAATAAATTTCCTAGAGACTATTTTAAAGTTGCACATGTCAAAAGTTATATATATTCGATTTCTCAACGAATAATGCAAATGATACTGTAATTTTTAGTACAAAAATTTTAGATATTAGAACCCAAATCCCAATGCTGATATCGACTTATTTTACATTTAGAGTATATAGTTATTAACCAGATTAAAAATTTTATGGTATGTTAGTTATAACAAAATTTAAATTGAAAAATTTAGAATATTTTGCTTGAAAAATTTCCATTCAAAATTTGTAAAAAAAATGAAATTGTATTAAAACATTGGGATTCTTGCTGTATATATATACTTTTATTGCTTTTCACGAAAATTATGTTCACTAATCAGGTTTGCCGTTGTGTGAGTTATTTTACACAACAACCAACACAACGCAACTGCAAAGCACTGTTGTATCACACAACATCCCCAACATAGAACAACAACGTCATTAAATGTATTAGTAAAAGAAAGATATCAAATACTTCACGATTTTGCCAAGCCAATTTTTTTAATAATATGTAGTTGTTTAATATTATTATAGTAAGCAAAAATAGTTACTATGTATTGCATTTAAATGCATTCAATTCTTAGTTATTCTTAAGGTGTTGAAGAAGTTACATATAACCTTTAACAGAATTTCTAGTTAATTTTTTTAAAGAAAAAAAAATTTTTATAAAAAAATTTCTTAAAATTTTAAATAAATGTGGTTATAGAATATATATATATATATATAT
>CABFPE010000104.1:628980-641594 GCA_900660155.1 Hofstenia miamia
ATGTTTGGAAACGCGGTAAAGANATATATATATATATATATATATAATACTACGGTAGAAATGTAATGATCAAAAACCTGTACCATGTGTCACAGCTATATCACGTGAGAAATTTTCTATTTAAAATATTATATTAAATCATGCGCGTGTATTAATCTCATTGATTCGCAAAAACAGGTGTATATATATTTTTTTTATATATGCCAAAATTTTAGTGTAAACTGCATTCGTAATTCATTGCGCAACGCTTTCTTAGAAAATATAGTTTAACTGAAATGAAACGCGGAGTATCTGCCAAAGATGTATGTAATAATTTATCATCACTCTGGAAGGACGCTGCTCCTGCCGATTCAACAGTCCACCGATAGTACTCAGAATTGAAGAAAGAAGAACTTGTGAATCTCTCTGATTATTTGCGTCCCTGTAGTCCTATCAGTACTACTACTAATAAAAATTTCGATTGGGTGATAAGAATTTTAGACGGCGATTACCATCTAAGTTTAAAAGATTAGAGCAAATTTCAGGAATCAACCATTTTTCTTTACATTCCATTGTTCATGACCATTTAGAGTACCGTTTGGTGTTCAGCGCTTGGGCTCCAAAGAAATTGACTGAAAATCAAAGGCAACAACGTGTTAAATGTGATACAGACATAATCAATAATCTTGAAGTCATGGGGCAACGAAAATACTCGCGTTATGTGGTTGTAAGAATAAACTGCGGTGTACTTCGGTCCTCCACGTTGAAATCAGCAATATCACGAAGAAATTGAACCTTTTCTAGGACACTATTTCCTCTGCTTACTGCTCTTTATGTCAATTAGAAGAATACATTCTCAATCTTCCTGATGAAAATTTCTGAATTCTAAGAGGATGTAGTCATTCTTAATGTAGGAATCAATATATTTGTTTTAAATTATTCACTGTTATTTGTATTCTAAATGCTAATTAGATGCCTAAGAGTACTTATGCTGTGTCACAATTAACTGCTTTAACAAAAATCGTATATTTCTGTAATACTGGAATAGTTTAATGATCTTGCGCCATCTCTAAATCTGGTTTCTTACTAAATATTTGAATAACAAAAGCATTGGATCAAAATAATGAAAATGATATCACGAATTTTAGTACTTTACTTAAAATGCTTGCTAATTTTGTCCAAAATAAAAGCTATGCTGTGGAACCATGAGACCGGGAATTTTTATCGTACTGGTATAGGAAGAGGAAGTAACTTGCACAACAAGACAATGTGACCAAGTGGGAATGGGCAGGTCATATCAATACTAGTTTCTATAAACAAAAATACCAAAATTTCCACTATGATAACTAGAATATTTTTCACTCGCATTTTCAGAATTGTGTTCCCATTTTTGAGAAATAACTGCTTCATATTCATTTGAGTCATGGTTTTTTGAACAATCTGGTGATTTTGAAGAAATTTCATGTTCCTATAAAAAAAATTTAAACGCTTATAGCTCAAAAACTATTAATGGTGTGCTCATTCGGAAAGCACCACATGATAGATGAGAGTCTCTTTATTCTTTTTTGTACTAAATACGCGCGCTGGCCTCTGACTTCGCGCACGGCAACCTCAATAGGTTTAGAATATCTTTGCATATATCAAGAAACAGTCAAAGTTCTTTGTTGCCTCCAGTAGCTCGAAACCTTCTAAATACATTAACACTAGGTATGAAGAGAATTTAAGAATTTTTAAAAATTCGAAAATTTCTAAGAAAACTTGTTAATCTATTCAACAATCTCTGCCACAACAATAAGCTTTAACAGAAATTTTCAACATTGAATTAATGTATGTTCACCTATAGACCTACCCATGCCACACGATTTTCAAATTTGGAAATAGGCTTGGAGAAAGTTCTTTGCAAATTTGGAAAAATGTTTTGTTCTTTAAAAGGGACGCTAGGCTGTTTAACGTTAATGTTTTGGATTCACTAAGTATAATTTCCAAACTAGCCTTTCAAAAAGTATCGATGCTCGTTGTAGCAGCTTAATTTAACACATCAATCCAGGTGACATCTACAAACACATGCAAACACAGCTATTCCACGCTTATTTGAATATACTCGGCGTGCACACCTAACAATGAATCTTAATACAAGAGTCCACTTATAGGACTGAAAACACTAAAATTTGTTAGAAATATATTTTGAAAAGCTATTTGTATGTTATTTGGAAAATTTTTATCGTCAAAATTGTATGTAGGGAACTACATTTGCGTCTCTTGATTGTAAGATCACATATAAATAATAAAACAGTTTGAATTTCTAAGTTGCTTAATTACATCTACATTACATAATTACATTGAAATTTTGAAAATTTGAATTGTATAGAACCTCAATTCATTTTATTTATTCCAAGTACTATTCGATTTGAAAGTGTCTACACGTGCACTCGGTCTACCAGTCGCCCTGACTGATGAACCATTATGCTGAAAATATTAAAAGCAATGATCGTGCGCTTATAAATGCTTTGCATGGAATCTATCAATGCACTGGAACAAGAAATGTGTGGGATTTTCGGATCAAGCCTTCATGCAGCTAATTCATGTAAAAGAAAACATTTTATTATTTTAAATGCTTGCATTCCAAATGGAAAAACGGAAAATTTAATGATAAAATCTTTACTGAAGTAATACCACCTGAATGTGATGATAAAGTTAAGCAAATTAAAGATAATATTTTGGGATTTAGAAACAATTGGAAGTATTCATTGACAAACTTAATGAAGAAATTTTTAAAGGAGATATTCTAGTGGAATATAAACGACATTTACACCAGGAAGCGATCAAGGGAAAAGCAACGCTTCCTCAAACCAGGTAAGTAGATGAATAAGAATGCATGGATTGACTGAGATTGAGGACAGCAATCATATCATACGATCAGATAAAGACATCAAACAGTTTGATGAAACATACATTAAGATCACTGACATATCTTGTTGAGGAAGTTATTCGAAAGAATGGATTACTTCAAAAACAGCTGTAGTTAATGTAAGGAAATTAATGGCCAAAAGCTCAAGACTTCGATTTTCCCTGAAGAGTACCTAAGAAAAGTATATATGTCAAAGGAATTTAAGTTGAAGTCAGAACATGGCGTGGATTTTAAATAACCAATTCGAAAAAGACGCCTGTAAGAAGAGCAATTGAGCTATTTTATACAAGAGAACACAGGAATCTTTCCTTGTCCAAAGAGTAAGAATCTTTAAGCAACTACCCCAAATGTTTGAGCCCATGTGCTAGATTCTTACTAAATAAGCGTAAGCAAGCACGAAAAAAAAGAAAAATCGTGAAAGAGAACTGAATTTATACATAAAGTCGAAGAAGTTATTGCCAGTAGTAGATTTAATGCATAGATACATCAAGGATCATAAAATGGTGGACTGGACTACGAAATGATGTTGATTGGATTCGCTCTACGTTGTACTCATTCTGTGAATTTTGACTTGGAGTCTCTAAATGAAATAATTTCCAATCGACCTATTGCTATTTGTTATGAATCCTCAATAAAGAACTGTACAGAATATGAAAAAATTCTAATAATAACACAAGCTAATCTAGAGAAAGAACTTCTTAAAACTAAACAGACTGCAGCAGCACCAGAATCTCTTAAGATAGCCAATGTGATTCGTATTCTCAAGGTTCAGTCTAATGATAATGTTAATTAATTACGTTATATGTCAGTGACCTTAAAATTCTCTCGAATTTGTGAATAGACAGTCGGCAAAAAAATTCATATACCCTATTCTTAGTAAGTATCTACATTTGAAAACAGCAGGCTACTCCACATTTGCTTACAGCAAAGAATATTAGAATATCTAGATGACATTCATATCACAGCTGTTTGTGTAATTGCATTAGATTTCATCACAAACATGAAATTTTCTCAAAAAAAATTTGAACAGTTTCATATTCATATTCGCTAACACTTGAAGGAAGAAAATCATTTTACTGTGGAATTAATAATGAAGCCCCTCCAGGGACAATTCATGGAATACACTGGTCAGAGCAAAACAGCATGTTAATAAATTGCATGAAGTCCAAGAAAATGACAGTTTCCTTTAGTCAAAAAGCAACTTGGGAAATAAAAGATTTGCACTCAACAGAGTTAAAGAAGTGTGTATATCCGGTCTTATATGGCATGCAACTCTGAACTTTGATTCTACTTGCAATGAAATCCGTAAAAATCTCAATAAGAGACGCTTCTCTTGTATGAAGTGGATCACATGTTTAAAAATTTTGTGTAGAGTCAGTTTTCACCAGTATGGCAGAATTCGGCTTCTAATCTTAAGAACATTAAGAGATTGCAAAATTTTGTACATAAATCCAAAAAATACGGTTATTACTTAAAAACAAATAACATTCAAGACTAAATTAAGAAAGCTGGCATTGTGTTAATCTCTCAAATTTTAAATAATCGTAATCACTTATTAAGTGGATTATTGTCTCAAAAAAGGCCTGGTGTTGAATGAGAAATCAGGCTAAGTTTCCAGTATAGGCTTCCTATTTCGATAAGAGAATTTGACGACGTTTTTGTGAATAGGTACTTTTTGAAGTGTAGAGACTACTCCAGCAATGATGTCTTAGATAATTGTGTGCATATTTTTATCTATACATCCTTTGTATGCATGTTATTAAAACCGGCTCCATGTTATTTTGGAGATGTAGATTAAATTATTGTACTACTGCTATTATTATTCCTATGTTTGCACGGCATAAATAACGCAATTACAAGCTTTGGAAATAAAAAACAAAATAATGACCATTTTTGGGCATCACATGCAAAATTGTAGATTTTATGCCGCTGAATTTTTATCACCCACGCAACATGTTGTGTTGTGTACATAGTAAAATTTAAAATTCTACAGAATACAAGACAACTTGTTGCTTTGTGTTTTGTACACAACACACAACAGCATGCCTGTCAATAATTCCAAACTGATTCCATTCTATTCTATGGATAACCTCCTTGGATCAAAATTTCTGCTCTGGTGATTCCCAATTTGCGTAATCATTAAAATATTGAAGAATACTGAGAATATCAATAGGTTCTTGTTATATTCTGCCACTATGGTGAATTGTAATAACTATAAAAAGTTAAAGTTGGTCACATTACATCGAATATTGTATTGTGTAGAACTAGATTATTGGAATTCTTGCACTTTATGCTTAAAGTAGTGATAGCAATACAATAAAATATATTTAAAAAACGAATTTTTTCCACGACAATAGAGATGGACGCTGAGGATTTGCCTACACTCTCCGAAAACTATTGATTATGTTGGAAATCTCCTTGCAAATTGTCTTGGAAGAATATTCGTGTATGAAATTTATATTTTAAGAGCATGCCTAATTGTCACTAGAGTATACACAGCTGTAGTAGCATATTATATTAAAAACGAGCAAGTTTTACATTTTATTCAATACTTAAATCAGTAATTTTTGTCATCGCATATACAATATTGTAAAATTACAAGTTGGCTTGGACCATTGTTTCACAAGAACTTAGCCATAATCTGAAAAGAAATTAATTGCTAATTAGCTCGGGCTAACATTAGATTAAATTATTATGACATATTCAGTATTTTGTTGCATTTGAAGTATCTTAGTATGGGATTTCTTCTCATAAGGGAATTGATTATTGGGTCTTTACAGCTTGGGCTCAACAGAAATATTATCATATTAGCAACACTGTGCTAGTATATACAATAAATTGATATTGAATACTTTTCACACATCCAAGCGATTTTTAAATTTATATTCTAGCATATTAATATTGCAATGCTTACAATAATATATTTTGTCAATTCTTACATGCTTAGCGTGTGGGGCTCATATGCTTGCAAACAAGAATAGTTTGAACTTATAAGAAATTCACTGATTACAAGAATAGATTCAGAGCCAGACTGCAACACTGAAATAGGGCCTCTATAATATAGAATTTGTGCAAAATATTTCTGAAAAAATTTCTCACATTTACTATTGAATTGAACCGTATATTATTCTAGTTTACCTTTTGCTAATATGTAAATTTAACTTCGATGTTATTTCCCATAATGTTATATTTAGATTAAGTGCTGGAAGGGGAATCTGACTTCTGCAAATTGCAATTCCCTAGTTAATGTAAAACGAAAATATATTGATAAATATTAAATAAATTTCATTTTACTAAAGGATTACAGGAAATTAATTGAAATTCAAGTTTTATTGAGAAACCTAAATATTTATCACACAAATTTCGTAGATTCTATTGCCTAGAAACCACTTCATTATTTAATTAATTGCAGTTATAATTTCATGGATAGAAAATTTAAAGTATAAGCAAACTTAAATCAAGCTTTTTGCACTGAATTTGTTTACTGATACATAGGCAATGAAATATAGAAACAAGGATATATAGGGTAGTGCTTTGCTTTGGTTTTTACCAGGAGTGCTTGCAATTTTTTTTTGAAATTAGAAATAAACTCAATAATAAATTCCAGTAAAAGTTTTGCCGAAGTTGCGCATATTGAATATAAATAAGCTTGGGGTGTTCCGGCACCCCCATTCTCCCTTCATGTTAACAGTGACCTTGGAAATATGCCTGTGAGAGCAATAGCTCGCCGAGTCTGAGTTAAGTAATTACACAATTCAATTAAAAATAAACAAACACTAAAGTCAAAAAAATCAAGGTAATCATGTAGGATTTATATATACAAAATATTCCCAAAAGGCTACACATGGTTATTTATTAAGTGAACGACAAGTTGATTGCTTAATAGAGTGCACAAAAATATTAATGAATATCCAATTTTTCTCAGACATTTCCAAGGGATCGATCCGACTACAAACATAGCCAAAAATTTTCGAGCTTTGCTAATGGGTTGAGGTAGATCACGCTCATTAAAATCGGTTTGCTTAGAGGTATGTGAAATATAACTTCCCAAATAGATCGTGGGTCCTGATTTTCTTAGAGCACTGACTTAAGGTTCATTAACAGCATATATTAGAGGCAAAGTACTTCTAACAAATATAATTTTGTTAAAAAAACACATATTATTGTATAAGCAATTAAATGTCTTATTAGGTATTCCACGGCTTGATGCTGAAAAATGCAATCAGTGTAACTAAAGTGATTATCAAACGAATTTTTGATCTAAACATAGAAAAATCTCTCTTCATAGGACTGGTTTTGATAACACAAATGCGAAATAACTAATATATAAAGGTGTTGATTTACAACATTTTAGCCTTCTTTGTTATTGAGCTTATGTGTGTTGCAGCATGTAAAATTGCATATGGCGAATCTGAATCTTTAAATGAGCCATGCTTTAAAGAAGTTGCCAGTACATGGGATACATTAAATTTAGATAGTTACAAATTGCCCACATTCAGCTCACCATACTTAAGAGGAATGAAAAAAAACTGTTGAATTTTTAGAGATGAGTATAAGTAGTTGGTCCTAATCACGTTTTTAGTCATAAGCAAAAATATAGCAAAGAATATTCTGTTTCTGTTTCCGTGCAAACCATCAATTACACTGGATGGCATCTGTTATCTACACAATATGTCTAACTCTCTATAATGATCAGTTGGCATACTCTATTGAACGTGTTTGAAAATTTTGTTATACATTTTTTTTGTGGCTCTAATTTAAGCATTGATATTGAACTTCAAAGTCAAAAGATGCAACTCCCCTTGAATTCAAAATGTTGAAAAGAATTGAAATTGCCCAATTCAAAGTGAACAACCCAGTAATCATTAGTCCCTATAATAAGCCTAGAAACTATCTGTGGTATCTAAGTTAGTGACCTGAACTCCTTTGTATTTTTTAAGACAGGATGTCAGAATTGGTATAGGCAAGAATTGAAAGACAACTTATAAGATGTAAAGATAGGCGATTATCCAACTGCTTAGAAATGCCAACAGCTGCTCATTTTGCTTCAAAAATTATTTATCGAATTGTAAACAAATTAGTAATGTATTAAATGTCAGACTACTTATCATGTTAACACAATCACAAACTTTGAGGAATGAAACAGTTTTTTCTCCACATGATCATTGAGTTGCAATCCTAAATTGGCAAACCTAAAAAAGAAATGAATATTGTACAAAATAGTCCTTAAATTTGTTTAACGTGAACTTGCATTATATTTTACATTGACTTAAGAAAGTATTTCATTAGGTCACATAATTTATAGTGGTGCGCAAAAATTTACCCTATAAAATGGGAACCGAAAATGGCAGTGCCTGAACCGTCCTAGAGAGTAACCTCCTCGCGGTGGTTCCTGGAGAAGCTAACCTCCCAGAAATGGGAGGCGCTGAGCTAATACTTGACGGGCGCGTCGCTTTGCGGAGTCCCGAACCAAGAGCGGACGTTAAACAACAGGGTAAACAAAGATGCTGCCATGTGTGCTATGCGCATGTGGGGGCGGTGATGATGATGTGAGACTGTCTGGTAGTATGTGGAACAGACGGCGGCGCAGTATAAACTGCCTAGCATTAATTGCTGCCTTGGTGCCCAGAGTCATAGAGTGCGTCTATGAGGGCAGTTATATAGAGAATTCCTCTATCTCTGGCCTCTAGATAGGCCTTGGCCAGCATTTGCTGTGCCATACCTATGAAGGAGCTGTGCTTCATCATAGGTTTAGTTATGACAGTAAACGCTCACGAGTCACCCAATTAGTAGCCTTGGTTGGCGAAAGCTGGAGAGGCGCAACCCTCTCATGAAGCTCAGCCTTCGGCTTCACTCTGCTGATCAGACTCAACACAGATCAGCACTCTGCGTGCCAGGGGTCGCCAGAGGTCAAGCATGATTAAGCCGGCCTTAGCGGGCACACTTCCAGGGGAGGAGTCACGGACTTGATCTGTTGACACGCACTCTTCAGTCTGTCGACTGGTAGAGTAACCCCGACCCTATAAACTAAAGTAATTTGCATAACATCAGTATAAATGCATATGTTCAATATCTTTTAAACTCAAAATCAACTCTCTAGAACAATCATGACCTATGATGTGCTTATTTGGGAAGCATTGCTTCCTTTACACAAGCAAAAATCACTTAATGCGAATTAACCCCTCAGACCATTAGCAAAATTCAAAAATATGTTTTGGTATTGTTTGTAGTCAGTTCCATAGGAAATTATTGATAATAACTGTTTAATTTTTTGTATATAGAACAATGTATAAATATAGTTGGTAATACTTAATTACTTGTTTCTGATAGATTATCTCAACAAATCTGTATTGATCAATGTTGCGTAATTCCTATCAACGATAGAAGTATTGCGAGTCTGCCTATGGGGCTTGAACTGGTCCATTAGGCTGGGCTGCCTTGCATGAGTATTTTAATTTTTTATTGGGTCTGAGCTGGGACTACCCCGAATTCTGAATATTTGGATGTAATAAATGCTTAAAGTGTAATATCGAATTGTATTTCCACAATTCAAGCTAAGGAGGGCTTCCTATCAGTGTTAGCACAAAATGTTTTTCTTATCAAAAACAAAAAAACTGCATTTCGAATTTGTTGATTTGTTCAAAACATGTTTTTTCAGAAAATTTCTTTGAACTTGTTATACAACCTGAACGAAATGATTGTTCACCTTTTAACAGACGACTACAGAATACAAATTGATGAACTTTCTCATTTAGCAGGCTACTTCTTAGCTCGTTTTGGGCGTATGTCATTGTGTTAAAAATTCTTGAGTGGGATAAAATCAAAATTTGCGAAGCCATGTGGATCAAATTTTTCAGGAAGCTGAGTACTTTGCAGTCACAAACCTTTAAAAGATTCACAAAATTTCTCTTCAAAAATTCAACGAGAAACAGGTATGGCTTCATAATTTTTTTGGGAAAGACAAATGTCAGAAGTTGGTATTATCACATATCAATAATGTCTGGTATGGAATATAGGATATTGAAAAACATTCGGAAATATTCATAAGCTAACTATTTGCATGTTTGCAAATATACCAATTGATTGAATTGTTTTAGGTAAAATTACGTTACTAGCTTTTATCAAATTTTGTATATTATATTGTTCTAAATAATTTAGGGCTGGGCTTCGCAGAGTGCCGTCACTCTTGGATTGGGCTTGGGTAGTCATTTATTTATTTTGGATTAGGCTGTGATAGCTCCTGAAGTTTCAGCCCATTTGCAAATTTGATTCCTATACTCGAATTAACTTAAAAGCTGACAAAGCTTTCGAGTATTAATATAATTTTGAGTATGGAGTTAAATTCGATTACTCATCACATGAGTAGGTAATGATAGCTATCTGATTACAGAAACAACTTTCAGTCGATTTTGATCAAAGGTAAAAGATTGCTTTCTCTTAAAGAGCATAAAAGAAATTACCACTAATTTAATTGGTGCAAAGATTATTATGTTCTTTGAGACGCTTTAGTAGAGACTCAATTAGAAAAACTGATAAGTAAAATGGGTCCATTGACTTAAGCACAGTAAAATGGAACATCATCTAATTTAAAAAATTGAAAATTAATTTTTGTATCTATAGCACCCATAAAATAGTACATCTCAGGAGTTTAGAAGCGTCCATGAACTATTTGCTTCTGTTGTATTATGTACACATTACTAAGAATTGCTGCATGAATGAAAGATAATTACAACAATGCATTACTTTTGTTATTCAATATAATGGTGGTAAGATAAAGCATTCTAAGCATTGAGTATTTCTATTATAACAATTCATGTTTACTTTCTAGTCTGATACGAGCATGTTAATTTAAAAATTCAAAACGAATTGATTCTGCGCAAACTTGTTGTAACGCCCTTACTTATCTAGTACATGTTCTAATACAATGACTCAAAATTGATTGTAAGAATATTAAGTATTGAATAATGACTAAACAACGAATTTTTTATAATTCCATTAGGTTTTTGCAAATTGTATACTGTGGAATTTAAACTGTCAATGAAAAAGCTTTAAGTGCTAAAAAACATTAGAAATTTACGAGATATTAAAATTTGATTATTCAAAAGTTTCTCAGGATCTTTTCACCATTCTGGGCCGTTTTTCTATCCGATAGAAGTGCAAATTCCTGTTTCATGTTTGAAAGAAATTTTTAAGTATTGCTAAAATTAGAAAGAACTTTAGTTTAGAGCTTTAGAGCATAACATTGAGAAAATAACTTGATTTGTTTTTTTTTCACCAAAGACAAGGACTTTTCGCAGCAACTGCCACTGAAAACTGAGAAAATCATTTCTCAAAATATCAAACAATTTAATTATTAATCACAATGTCCTGCGATATTATGTTAATTAGTATGAAAATGTTACAAATGTGTACAATTTTTTTCGAAATTCTAAAGTTAATTAATATTAGACTGGAATTTGCCTGAATATTAAAGTGTAAATGGGTTTTTAGTTTTAGTAAATTTTTTAAACAATTTTCAGATTTAACTGCTCAAAACGTTTGAGATATGTATTGTTAAAAAACTAGAATGATTTAATAACAATATATAATAACTTTGTTAACATAATCACCATAGGGTGTAATGTATTTCTCTCCAATCATACCCAGGCTAGATAACGTTGAATGCTTTTGTTTCTATGTATATTACGTCTAAAATTGAAAATGCTGTGAATGTACGCAACAAAACTCAGGTGATTGTGTTTAAATAATCTTTTTTTAATTCTCAAATTGATTTAACACCAATTGAAAGATGTCAGTTTTGTTATTTCTATTAGTTCTTTCCAGCCATACGACCTCCCTAAAGCTTGCATTTTGCTTTCAATAAACTGCGACGTTAAAATTGAGGAGTTTGACACTATTTAATCTACTCTTGACAATTTCGCACAATTGTCAATTATCTAAACAAATAATAGCATCACCGATTTCCAGAATTCAAATTTAAATAGGACTATATCAATTTGAAAGAATTTGTTTGCCTAACAACAAGCTAAACTTCACTGCAATAGTATATAAAAACTGGCTATTTTCCTTCCTTTTTCGAAATGAACCATTTTTCTACAATATGTAATTATTTTTTATATTGTATTTACTAATTTATAAATTATCGACAAAATTTCAAAAGATAGACATTAGATATTTTTTTCGAAAGATATCAGTGTTCTAAGGAATTATAAATTTATTTCTGAGACTCAAGAATATGAAACTGTTAACTTGAAAAATTCTATTTTTTGTAAATATTTTTAAATTGTTGCCATAGCTAACTTGAAAATATTTACAATAATAGGATTAGGGCTAGGTTTCAGTTTTCTGAGAAAGAGTGGGAGCAATAAATTTTAATGTATGTTATTTCTGCATATAGGCATGTATTGAAGTATCCGTCTTTGGGATACAGGTTGAGTCGCTAATACATCTTCACAGGATTCAATACAATTTCCGTTCTTTAAATCTCAAAACAAGATGTTCATTGTAACCGAACAGAATAACCTCGCCTTTGAAATTTCATTACGAGCGTTCTAAAACTTGTGTTATGCTTTCAAAGGCAATAGCTTAGCGAATGTAATTTTCGACCTTGTCCCTACATACCTATAAGGCATCTTTTTGTCTAAGTTGCTTAATATCATAAACTTTTCATGTTATAATTATATATAAAATGTTAAATCTATTAGTTAACAGAAATATATATATATAT
>CABFPE010000104.1:713717-730922 GCA_900660155.1 Hofstenia miamia
ATAAATATATATATATATAAATCAGAAATAGAAGTGGGGAAGATTGTTGTGAATTGCCCTGTCACGCCCCAGGTAATTTCTTCTGGTCCCTATTTCCACGTGTTGAGATCTGCCTCACCCTGCTACACGTTTTATATTCCACCGCCCTAAATTGGCCTACTCAAAAATTGTACTCCAAAATTTCTTACGATATTTTATCGCTCCATATATGTTCTATGACAATTTTCATTCCACTACACCACACTACCACTCATATATTTTGAATTCTTACTTCCTAGAAGATACAAAATCATTCATTAAAGGGTCATCTCTACTATTACTACAAAATAGAATCTAATACCAAAAGTGACGCCAATGCATATTAATGACATTATTAATAGCAAAATGAAATTTAATTTTAACTCTATAAAGTTTATATAAAGCTAATATTTTTGTAATACATTTATACAAGGACAATTGCACTCCTTCCAACGTAATTTCAAATCCTATTCACTAAAAATCAAATCAACATGATGTTGCTGATATCATTGAATAGAATTAAATTTTACCAAGAGCTAAAATGCATAGTAATTAGTTTTTCCAAATTTTTTAAGCAGAGAAATAAAATTTCAAATATCTTACTTCAATCTTTCTTAAATTAAAAGTGTTTTTGCCCCACTTTTGGCCCATGGGTACCCACTTTAGTAAAATCTTGCCCCATACCCACTCCATTGCCATCTCTGATATATATATATATATATATTTATATATATATATATATATATGAGGCGTAGCTAGAATATTTTTCACATGACGCATCTAATTTTCAAAAAAAATTTTTACACATGCATCAATATCCATTTTTGCGGCAACTTCACGCTCAATATTCATAATTGCACGGTTGTTCAGACGATCTTGAGTCATCGTACTGCACAAGCATGTTTTAATAAGATTCATACTACTAAAACTTTGTTCAGCATTAGCATTACTGCATGCAAAAAAACAAGAATGTTTCTATCAAAATCGGAATGTTTGGCTTACATGATAAAACTTTATTTACAAATGGAATGAGTGAATAGGCTCAATTTTGTTGTAAGATTATTGTTTAGAATTTCGTATTTAAATGCCTTGTAAATTTTCCATTCCGAGTTGCACAACATATATCAATGTGCTTCTTATAAAATAATATATATATATATATATATACACTCCTGCTTGTATTTTAATGAGCAACAGGATTTTTAATTATAAAGCATTAAGTTCTGGTCTGTTACAATAATAATTTTCTAAATATTACTGTTATATATTTTATTGCATGAACGTGTATTGCAATTATATATAGGGTTTATTTTGCTCTAAGTAATCCCATATTTTTCTGTTTGTTATATTGATATAAAAATAAAAAACATGGAAGAATGTTTTTCCTAATTGGTTGTCAGGTGACGCACATTGCGTCACCTGCGTCACATCAGCTACGCCACTGATATATATATAGAAAGTCCGCAAATATGGATGGAATCTACCATATATCAGCACTTTGTGGAAAACAGACTCCAACAATTGAAATATATGAAATATGAATATATAACCTTGAAAGAGTCGATGCTGAAAATCTTATTAACATTTATATATATATATATATATATATATATATATATATATATTTGTTTTTTTTATGTGACACTAAATAACTTTAAAAAATCATGATTATGTTGGGCATTTGTTCTGTACATTGTTTCCAAATTACATTTAAGTTTTTTGGCGACTTTTTAAATTTTCTTGCATTTTTATTTATTTTTATATTTATTTTGCCAAATTTGAAGTTTACTCGACGAAAAATTTAAGAAACGTTCAAGAACTTTTGAGGATTGTCTATGATTCTTGGAATTTCTTGGAAATTTCGTTCAAGATTCGTGGAATATCTTAAAAATTTCTTGCCAAGTTATTGCAAGTTTTTTCCAAGAATATCTCAGAAACCGTCCAAGATTTCCACTTTTGATAACTTGGGTTATTTACCGCCAAATCAACATCAATACATATACATCATCATAACACTTTGCTTTACTGTTAGCAATTAGCTCTATAAGAACATTGGGAATGGGTATGGGTATACAGCTTTAGACTACTTTAGCGACTGAAGCAGTTATTAGCAGTAAACCAGATGAGCTCATACTGTGTCATGTGCACACAGGGACGAATTTAGGGGGTGGGCGGGGGTTGCGGCCGGCTCCTTTTTGGCTGCGACAAAAGGATGCGCAAGATATAATATTAAAATTATATGCTTATACGTTTATTGCCAGTGTTGAATCCAGTATAAAAATTCAAAGGTGGCTCATGAAATTTAAATACTGCTGTTAATCAACTCATCTTATTATTCAGTACTCCATTACTATTTAAATAATCTATTTTAAACTTAAATTTATATCAAATCGCCCACCCGTTTGAAAATTCCTAGATCCGTCCTTGTGCTGAACGTTTTTATGAGACAGCAATTACAAATGGGTCTCATCAAAGCTAGACAAAAACTGTGGAATATTGGCGTTCGTTTACTAATATCTACGGCCAACAAGCAACCTAGTTTCTTATTAAGCCTTAATAATGGCTGCATACGGTTAGGTGAAACATGTAGTCACTACATTTAAGTTCGTCTACCTACCTAAAATATATTCCTTTTTGCAATTTGAGTTGTGCTGAAACGAGTTATTACGTTTTTCATCTTGCTATGGCAATAAAAAAAATTAATATTCATAATTACACATCTTATCATTTTTTCTAAATATGCTGCATTTTGCATTTAGATAGTTATTTACATGGGGCAAACAAAATTAACAGCACTTTTTCTGCTTTTTGTTCATCTTACAATGTTTGCAAATAGAAAGTTGTTGCTGAATGTATAATTCGGAATTAAAAAATAATGGAGGCTCTTTACATTCAGAACAAAAATAAAGAGCAATTAATTAATAATCAACTAAGTACTAAAATCCTAAAAATGTTTTAGTTGCATACATATTTATAGTTTTAATGTACACTAGAAGCCAATGTAGTTTATTGTAAATTTATATTGCCGCAATTTTGTTCTGACGATGATTTTTAAAATCTTTTAACGTGTGCTGTGTTCATATCAATGTATCTCAGTAATTTATGCAAAAAGAAAAAAATATAATATATATATATGAATGAAATATCACAGATTCATATTGTGATGCAATCATGAGTTAAATACAATTATATGTAACAAATATTCAAATCATTTAAAATAACCAATATTAGTCGCTACAAAAATCAAACATCAATTGTAAGATCATTATTACAACGAAATTTGTAAAAATCGCAGAGCCTTTAAAATCAACCTCGATAAAAGGAAGTTATTAAAAAGAACATTTTTATTTATCTGAAATTTTAAATAATTTTTAGATTTTTACTTATGAATTAAAAAAATTTACATATTGTAAGTGAAATTTTCCGCAAATTATTACTGATTATTCGATCGTATAATCTAATCGAAACGTTCAATGAATATTTTTCTAGAATGCATACATTAATAAAACTTTTAAAATATTTTATATATATATATATATATAAAGTTTTTCGAAAATGGGAAGACTATTAAACACTCGCATGGCTTCAAATGAGCTATTTAAATCAAAATTAGCTATGTACTATCTTTTTCTCCATTTATATATAAAGTTCATATATCTTCCCGGAATTGCTCCTTGACTATTACCTTTTTCGAATAATAACAGTGATTAATTTATAAGCTTATTTTTAAAGTTAACAATAATCTGCCATTTTTAGCAATCTGAAATATAACTTTTTTCATAGAATTGCAGGTATGTATGCTATGTCTCATAGCAGGAGCATGCCTTGAGACAGTTCTTAGCAAACCGCAAACGAGAAACTATTGCCAATAATTTATCAACATCTAACACAATTTAAAAGATGAATCTTCTTTATTGTTGGTGATTCCAATCTACTGCTAGTGCATTGCTTTTTGAAAGAAAGTAATTCGTTAAATAATGATGGTCATTTGTTAGATGAGTTAACTAGATTGCATAGACAAGAAATAGGTCCAAATCTTAAGGGAGAGAAGATTGCGAATCAGCATAGAAGAAGCAGGATATTTTTGCTTAACCTTGTTACGCAATATATATTTTAGAAATTTATACTCATGTGAACTTACTGGGCTTGAGGGATTAAACTCCAACTTATATTCAATGGAAACCCACAGAAACGAAAACTTTGAAATGACAAAATAAAAGAAATATTTGTGAATCATTAAGCAACTCAAAAACTGTCTTTGTCGTGCGTTTCACATAAAGCTACATTAGAAGACATGATTATAGAGAATCTACTTGAAACCATATGTAAATTAAGAGGATATCTCTTATGTAGTAATTTTATATTTTTTATAATTCAGTAAAAATCTCCAAAACAATGACTTTAAATAACTTCTTCCTGAAAAATAATTAGAAAATATTTATAGTAATTTACTTCTTTTGATGTTTAGCTGTTTAGGTATTCATTAATATATGGAAGAACGAAGCACTCTAACAAAAAAATTGTGAACTTGTGAATATTTAATCTCCGCTCATAAAATACAACAATCAATTAAAATCATTTTAGAATAATTTCATTGTTAAAGACTTGAAATTGTATTTGCTTTGGGATATAGACTAAATCAATACATTTTACCTTTGAAGAATTATCTGCGATGAGATTTTTGGAAGCGAATATTTAGACAGATTTAATTATTCAATTTGCAATACCATTGTCGAATTTATATACTTAGTAAATCGCTGAATTGTATTTATTCAAATGATATAAATGAATTAAAAAAATTGCTTCAGCATTGTGCATAATTAGAACGGGTAGGGCAGACAACTAGTTTATTCATTTCTGAGCAGGGTTAGATTCAGACGGTTTCCACCGGGTTAAAATGAGTTTAATGTTAGTCCACTTAACTGGTGTCATTTCTAGTAATATTTTCATTATCGATAATATTTTCGTAATTGATTCGAGACATTTTTCCACAATATTATTTTGAGAAAGCAGCGTACAGGTCTGAAGCCAGCTCGACACTAACCTTAGACTAACTCAACACAACATGTAATAATCATCCCATTATGATATTTACAATTCATTCTTTCCTAATCATCACGTCATTATCATAAGAAAGCAAACTATTTGGAATGAGAGTAAGTTAATTTGTATAGATAAATTTGGCATTTTATGTTAATTAAATATATATACTGTCATGGAGCTTCTATTCTGCTCTACAGGATTATTATTATTTTGTAGCCCAATGCAACAGCTTTCTAATTGATATAAATCCATTATTAACTACCCTAATACCAACGTTTTTTAATCGATGCATTTGTGTGAGCTATTGTGTGAGAATTGAAATTTAGAAAAAAATATGTGTACTTTGTTGTCTATTTGGTCGGTAGATCAATAGTTTTCAAGGGGCTATATATATATATATATATATATATATATATATAATTTTTCATATATTTAATTATAGAAAGATAAAATACTAAAATTAATTCATTAAACGCGTTCTTGATGTGGAGCACTCTTATTAGTATGAATTCATTTACATTATTGAAAGTGGGCTTCCATTCATAAGAAAATACATGGCGCATATCACGCTTTTCTTCAAAACAGTTGCCATTTAAATGCTAGGATTGCAGCAGCACTTAATAGCGTGGAAAATGTAATTGAAATTTAAATTCCTTGTCGGCCCAGATTTCTTAGCGAAAACATTTGAATTAGTTTTAAAAGTAAATGTTTTTGGGATCATGATTCCTATCATTGCGATCAACGATGCATAGAAATCAGGTATAATTAGGACGGAACAAGTTGTTGCTGTTCTAATAATGTTTTTCTTAGGGGCAGCTGGCCAAGTATGCAGAACTGAGTTTGCAATTCTTTATCACATTTGAGGAATAATGCAGAATAAGAAGTTAAAATTAATTCAGGACTCTAAGGTAGCGCTCAAACTATACAACATTTGTTGCTAAAGTACTTATATTTTGTGTGGTAATTTTAAAGTTGTATCGTTTGCGCGCAGATGTAATTGGATTCGCAACTAGATGCCAATGCAGTTGTTTGATTCTCAGCTGAGACCCCTCAAAGCCTACTATTATCATTATTATAGTAGGCCTTGGAACCCTCTACTTACAACTTCTCAAGCAGATAAACAACATAATCGCTTCGTTTGGGCATTCTCAACACATTTTTTTAAACAGGAAAGCACACAAGACCAACGCAAGTTTCAATAATAAACTTTCTATGCATCTTGGATTTATTATTTAATACGAAATATGATATAAATTACCAACGACAGACTTTACTTCAAGGATTTGCAAAGTCAGTTGGTATATATATAGTAGCAGTTAAAAATGATGAATGTTCATAACATTGTAATAATATATTGCACCTATCTTTTATAACCCAATTTGGCCTTAACAATTCAACTGTTGTCAAATAGAATTATCGTTCTATTGCCATTTAATATAAACGAATTCTTTTAAATGGAGCAAATTTATTTTTTGGAATTAATAAATATTTCTAATTTGTTATGTATAATTGGCTCAGTTTGAAAAATCGTATGTCATAGATAGCGTTTCAGAGTATTATTGTTAAAAAACATTATAGATTTTATTAATATTCGTTTTGATAATTAAAGCAATTCATTACGAAATCGCTAAAGAATAAAACTCATAATTTAGTCATAATGTTTTGAATGATACATCTCTTTACGTTAAAAAAGCACACCAAATTACAACCATTCAAAAAAGCAAAGTATGTTGGTTTAAGATTTTAGTTGTTTTCCAAATTCACATATTCCAATAATCCCCGGATTGGTGCGAAAACAATTTGCAGAAATAAAAATGAATGTGGTGAACAAAATTCCTGTTTGTATTCTATCTACAGTATTAAAAAAAAGAGTTTATATATATATATATATATATAAAGTAAATGTTTGCTAGACTTTGGGGTAATTTGCATTTTATTCGTCCATATATTTTCTTGAGAAGTCATAGAAAAAAGTATTTTTAGCGATTTCTCTAAATTGGTCTGATTTCGTGACGGCATAAAAATGCCAATAAAAATATCAATAGTGCATAATTTCTGAATATTGTGACATCTTGTGTGAATGGTTCTTAGGCTTAATCCAATCAAGTTTAAACACGATTTTTTTTAATTAATACAAACTTTTCGTTTTATTTTTTATTAACGCTTCGATGCAGAGGTTGGTGTGCAACAATTAAATGCAATTCCTGACGTAGGCGTTAATAATCAATATATCAAAGATTTATTGGGGTCAGGTTAGGTTATCTTAATGCTGATAATACTGTATAGCAAGATATAACTTTTTAAAATTTTCAATTATATACTGACAATTCAACCCCAATAATTCCAAATATGAAATTGGTTTGTGTCTGTCTATCGCGGTTTACATGCAAAATAGGGATCTCTTTTGCTCCCTTTCTCCCTGCACTAACATTATTTTCATAGAATATGGAATGTTCGCATTGAAAACTTATATTTAAGCATAACCCTAACCCTAATCCCGGTAAATTCTTCATTTTTTCCGAATTTCCCTGATAGTTCTTCATTCCGCCAGATTATTCTTCACTTTTCAGGATCAATTCTACACCTAATTTTAACCATAACTCTATCCCAAATTTATACTTTTATAGATCTTAAACCAAAGTCAGAAAAGCATATTTCTATTTTTATAGACATATATCCCAACAACTGACATCCATGTTTCCTAAACCTAAAACCTAAATTCCTAGCCTAAATCTAAATTCATATTTTTATAGGCCAAAACCATAAAAACCAAAGTCAGAAAAGCTTAAATTCCTATTTTTTATGGACCTAAACCCTAAACCAAAGTCACAAATTCATGTTTCCTAAACTAAAAGCTAAATTTCTAATCTAAGACTTAAATTCTTTTTTGCAGACCAAAACCTTAAACCAAAGTCAGAAATCCACGTTTTCTATGCCTAAGAACCTAAACTAATATTTTTATAGATCTAAGCCCTAAGCTAAAGTCACAAATCCATGTTCCTTAAATATAAAACCTAAATTTTTATTATTTCATAGACCTAAACCCTAAACCAAATTCACCAATCCTGTTTCCTGTTACCAATGCAAACATTCCATGTTCTGTGAAAATAATGTTAGTGTGGGGGGGGCAAAAAAGGTCCCAAAATAGTTATCTATTCTAAATGCTTTTTATCAGAAAAATATGTGGTTTTCTAAAAGAATGACATTACTTTTATATAAGCTTATGGAATAGTTCACCATGCTCGCCATTTACATCAGCTAAATTCTCGTATAAGAATTGCAAGTGGGAATGCAAGTAATGAAGCCTCACAGCCTCTTTGTAATCCATAAACATTTATTTTTTGCATTGATGATACATTCCTTTAACCAAGGAATCGTGTTGCTTTCGAATAGACTAATTCCAGGCTCTCGGTAGCATAGAGTTCATCGTTTCAGTAAAATCTTTGATAACTGCAAATATGCCATCATTGATTTTAGGTTCAGAAATTTTTGGAAACATTGCGTTCAATGATGCCACAGTAGATCCATCTTTTGGTTGTGCTTTGACAAATGCTTAGACTCCCAACTTAATAGGCAATGAATGCCACCCGCTTTTGATAAATTGATATACATTTGCATAAACTTTGATCTCAGCAGCAAAATTTAAAACACAAGACAGTATAAGCAAAGATTTGCGAAATATGACCGTGGCTTAGTCAAAGTCGAACTTGAAAAACTAAACTCTTTATTTATTATAAACAAAGTAAATTGAAAATAGTATTTTAGCAAAAATTTTCAATTTAATATTTTGGGTGTTTTCTTCATATGGGAGGATTTTTGTTTTAGGTGTTCTTAGCCTAGTAAGGATACGTAAGATAGAGTGAAGTTAAAAAATTTTTTTTTTGATTTTTGAAAAAAGCGGTTTTGAAGATCAGTTTTTACTTCTAAGGCTACACTTTTTCCTATTTTGATGTAGTTGCCATCTTAACTATGCTGGCTACTCCCCTATTTTCAGTTGCAAAGCAGCAAAATAGCAAAACCCTCCAAATATCCTCCAATTTTATAGTTATGCCCTCATGCTGTACATTTCGTGGAGCTTCAAAAACCTAAGAAAACCAATATAAACTTTTCTAGTATTGAAATGGCCTTAAATGTAATCAGTTCAATTACAATACCATTAAATTTAATGGAAACATTAAACGGTTATGTTGACAATGGAAATAAGGAAAACTTAAGAAAGTTTAGATTTCTTCGTTTCTTGAAACTCTACAAAATGTGCAGCATGAGGCAATACCTATAAAATCAGAGGGATTTGGAAGATTTTGTAATTTTGCCCACTTCCAACACAGATAACCCTCAAATGAAAATTAAGAAAATTCAACTTACTATTTATACTGCAAAAACTTCCTTCAAATTTCAAATATTTAGTACATTTTTTAAAACTATATATTAAAATTATAATTTTCTATGGACTTGTCTAAATTCATTATATTAGTTAATTGGCATTAAGTTTAAGAATTGACTCTGGGGTCCAATGGACCCTAATTGTCATCTAAGGGTTAAGATGACAACTACATAAAAATATGAAAATCTGTTGTCCTAGAAGTAGAGGCAGCTTTTTGGATCCCTTTTTTCAAAAATCAAAAAACTTTTTTTCACTCCACCCAAACGTAAATTCATATTCGGAATTTTTGTGCTCGCAAAAGGGGGAGTTGCTCCTGGACTGCCCTAGGCAACGACTTTGGACCCTGTCTTAGCTAAAGCTTTTGCTCTAACCTTGTAAAAATTTAGTAATTTGTACTTGACCAATATATAGCTTAAGCGAGAGTCAAAAAGTAAATCTCAATCGTCCGATTTTAAGAAACTAGAAACAATTAATTATATGACGTTCTGTTTATATTCTTTGACTTATTTCTCGAAAAATATTTTTTTGTATTTTTAAAAACATTATAAAAACAAATCTTTGTAAATTTCAATCCGATTGCAACGAAAATTGACAATATATTATCTAGAAATTTGGGAAGAAAAATTTAGATATGATTTTTAATTTTTGAGTTACAGAGAATTTGCATTGTAAATTATGTACCGAATTTGCCAATTTTTCAATAAATGCCAACATTTTCTCTATTAATAAATTTATTTGACCTTGTAATTTTTGTCTATGCCGGTTTATCAATTTTTGAAAATTTTATGAAGTCTGGCTTATTATATATATATATAAATTAGCATAATTTATCCATGAAATGCTCTAAATTCAAACAACCATCCTAGTGCTACATGACTGTGATAAAATTTCTTTCCTGACATTAAGGATAAATAATTTCCATTTTTCAATGGCAAAGAACCTAAAGTCGAACATAAATGAAAATCTGATAATTGTATGTTCACTTCGGATAACTGAATGCACATGTCGGATGACTCAATGCATATTTTGGATAATTGCATACACAATTAGGATAATTGGATACACTTTCCGATAATTGAATGCACGTTTTACATATTTGGAATTAAGTGTTGTAGCATTTTGCGACTCGAGCTTTTTGGATGGACTCAATCGGCCGCTAACTTGTATTTGTATCCGTGCGCGTCGATGACCGTGATGTTAAAGGCCATAGCCACGGCCAAACATTGAAGCCATTATCGGCCGTAAAATTGTTATTATATATAATCATCACATTTCTCATAATTTAGCTTTACCTACACTCGCCTTGAACTCATTATTCATTGTAAAAACCTTGTTTAATTCAGTTTGAGAGTCAAAACAAAGGTCAAGATTACGGCCGATAGGAATAGTGACTTGAAAATTAAAACAGTGGCTGTTTGCTAGTGCAAGAATTCAGGCCGTAGTTATCCATTATATGCTGCTTAGTGTTGGATGCAACAACGCCGCAAAGCACTATTTTCAACCAATCTCACATTTATGTGTCTGCTATTGAATGCTATTGAATATGTTTTTGCTAAGATATGATACATTTGTCACATTTTTTAATCATATATTTTGAAAAGTTAAAAATAAATTACAAAGAATGTCCCTCAATTCTTATGACGATCGCGATGATGCTCTTCTGTTCATAATTCAATTTTACTTTAATTAAATTTCTTTTAATATTGGCTAAAATTCAATTTCGATATTCATTATATCCTCACATTAAAGAACCACCGCTAGCTTTACTTTATCAAAAAAACTTTTGAAAACTTGAAAATTGTAGTTTGCATGCTGTATTTGCATAAGCTAATTAATTGATTCTACTTCAAATATGCAGTCAAACTTTATACATTAATCATGCGTTAATTTACCTTTGCTTAAATTAAAGAGGGAATCATTCTATATTTTGAATGACTCTCCATCCGTAACAAAGGAAATGGTTGTAGGCGTACAAAAAACCCTTATAGCCAAAAGCGCTTATAGCATTTAAATTATCAAATACATAAGCGGCCTTTGACCTGGAGGCTCTAATTTGCTTCCGCGTGTAGAGAAACATATAGCAGATTTTGATTTATCGCGTCAATTCACTTTATTTTATTGGAAGATGAGCCATTTACCTATAAAATGTAACGCTTAAAAATTTGATTTCTGCAAATATTCAATTTCATATTAATTATTCAGTTACTAGAAATCGAGATGCTGGTATAGTATTTCTTTGAATTAGCTTTGATTTATCATTCGACAACAAAGGCTACGCTTCCATTTAGGCGAAACAAGTTCCGATTCGAATAGCGATGGCAATTTTCGTGTAAATATAACTTTTATAATTAATAACACTTTTAGATTTTTATGGTAATCAATTGAACTATTTTATTTTAACCCTATTTCCACAAGGAATTTTTCAAAATCTGTGATTACTTTAACAAAACGTTTTAAACGCTTATAGCTCATGAACTAATGAATCTAAGAACACAACAAGATAAAAAACTGTTTTCTCTTTCTTTTTCGTTTTCAAAAAACAAAATATTTTAGGTTAGTTGTTATTCACATGGGCATTACACCGCCTCATTATCTGAACACTAGGCATAGAAATAATTTGAATATTTTTACAAAAATCTAAATTCTTATTGAAAAAAATTATATTTTGATATAATTCGGGCATAAGCACATGTTTTAGCAAATATCTAAAACATGAAATTAACAGGCTCTACCCATAGATGTGTCCATGTAAAACCTTTTCAATATTTCCTTACAGGATTGGATAAAATTGTTCTAGATGTGGGAAAATTGGTTTGTTACGTAAAAGTAACACTAGTGGAAATAAGGTTAAAAATGATGATCCTTAGAATTTTTTCAAAATGCTATAGACACAGATTTCTTTGAAGCTCGACTTTTGAAATTGGCACCGAAATATTCACAGAGTCATAGCAGCATGCAAACTTTTTTATTATTTGCCGAACAAAACAGAAAATTCGACAAATAAATCTCTAAAAATTATGGAAAGGGTCAATATTTGCATGTTTTTCAACTCAAATATGGTTTATGAAATATGTCAAATCGAACATCTTAAATTGTTTTTCAATTAGTGCAGACCCGCGGTATTTTTGAACTCCTATAATACTTACGAAATTTTATTGCACATTAAAAGAACTAAAAAAATTTTTGTTACATTGTATTATGATGTCTTTGGACTTTNATATATATATATATATATATATATATATATAAATTAGCATAATTTATCCATGAAATGCTCTAAATTCAAACAACCATCCTAGTGCTACATGACTGTGATAAAATTTCTTTCCTGACATTAAGGATAAATAATTTCCATTTTTCAATGGCAAAGAACCTCAAGTCGAACATAAATGAAAATCTGATAATTGTATGTTCACTTCGGATAACTGAATGCACATGTCGGATGACTCAATGCATATTTTGGATAATTGCATACACAATTAGGATAATTGGATACACTTTCCGATAATTGAATGCACGTTTTACATATTTGGAATTAAGTGTTGTAGCATTTTGCGACTCGAGCTTTTTGGATGGACTCAATCGGCCGCTAACTTGTATTTGTATCCGTGCGCGTCGATGACCGTGATGTTAAAGGCCATAGCCACGGCCAAACATTGAAGCCATTATCGGCCGTAAAATTGTTATTATATATAATCATCACATTTCTCATAATTTAGCTTTACCTACACTCGCCTTGAACTCATTATTCATTGTAAAAACCTTGTTTAATTCAGTTTGAGAGTCAAAACAAAGGTCAAGATTACGGCCGATAGGAATAGTGACTTGAAAATTAAAACAGTGGCTGTTTGCTAGTGCANATTAAAAGAACTAAAAAAATTTTTGTTACATTGTATTATGATGTCTTTGGACTTTCATGGTATTGAAGGTCTGAATACCTTGAAGGCTCTGATTGCATAAAAATTATGTTGGCTTATTGCTAAAAGATAAATAACATATTTTAGACTGAAATTACGTTTTATATGCTAAAGAAATTCTAAACAGATTACTTTTCATATCTTCTAGTGATGGTATAAAGGCGTACCTTCTAAAAATCGAATAAACATTGCAAATGGCTCATTAGCATAAACGNAAGATTACGGCCGATAGGAATAGTGACTTGAAAATTAAAACAGTGGCTGTTTGCTAGTGCAAGAATTCAGGCCGTAGTTATCCATTATATGCTGCTTAGTGTTGGATGCAACAACGCCGCAAAGCACTATTTTCAACCAATCTCACATTTATGTGTCTGCTATTGAATGCTATTGAATATGTTTTTGCTAAGATATGATACATTTGTCACATTTTTTAATCATATATTTTGAAAAGTTAAAAATAAATTACAAAGAATGTCCCTCAATTCTTATGACGATCGCGATGATGCTCTTCTGTTCATAATTCAATTTTACTTTAATTAAATTTCTTTTAATATTGGCTAAAATTCAATTTCGATATTCATTATATCCTCACATTAAAGAACCACCGCTAGCTTTACTTTATCAAAAAAACTTTTGAAAACTTGAAAATTGTAGTTTGCATGCTGTATTTGCATAAGCTAATTAATTGATTCTACTTCAAATATGCAGTCAAACTTTATACATTAATCATGCGTTAATTTACCTTTGCTTAAATTAAAGAGGGAATCATTCTATATTTTGAATGACTCTCCATCCGTAACAAAGGAAATGGTTGTAGGCGTACAAAAAACCCTTATAGCCAAAAGCGCTTATAGCATTTAAATTATCAAATACATAAGCGGCCTTTGACCTGGAGGCTCTAATTTGCTTCCGCGTGTAGAGAAACATATAGCAGATTTTGATTTATCGCGTCAATTCACTTTATTTTATTGGAAGATGAGCCATTTACCTATAAAATGTAACGCTTAAAAATTTGATTTCTGCAAATATTCAATTTCATATTAATTATTCAGTTACTAGAAATCGAGATGCTGGTATAGTATTTCTTTGAATTAGCTTTGATTTATCATTCGACAACAAAGGCTACGCTTCCATTTAGGCGAAACAAGTTCCGATTCGAATAGCGATGGCAATTTTCGTGTAAATATAACTTTTATAATTAATAACACTTTTAGATTTTTATGGTAATCAATTGAACTATTTTATTTTAACCCTATTTCCACAAGGAATTTTTCAAAATCTGTGATTACTTTAACAAAACGTTTTAAACGCTTATAGCTCATGAACTAATGAATCTAAGAACACAACAAGATAAAAAACTGTTTTCTCTTTCTTTTTCGTTTTCAAAAAACAAAATATTTTAGGTTAGTTGTTATTCACATGGGCATTACACCGCCTCATTATCTGAACACTAGGCATAGAAATAATTTGAATATTTTTACAAAAATCTAAATTCTTATTGAAAAAAATTATATTTTGATATAATTCGGGCATAAGCACATGTTTTAGCAAATATCTAAAACATGAAATTAACAGGCTCTACCCATAGATGTGTCCATGTAAAACCTTTTCAATATTTCCTTACAGGATTGGATAAAATTGTTCTAGATGTGGGAAAATTGGTTTGTTACGTAAAAGTAACACTAGTGGAAATAAGGTTAAAAATGATGATCCTTAGAATTTTTTCAAAATGCTATAGACACAGATTTCTTTGAAGCTCGACTTTTGAAATTGGCACCGAAATATTCACAGAGTCATAGCAGCATGCAAACTTTTTTATTATTTGCCGAACAAAACAGAAAATTCGACAAATAAATCTCTAAAAATTATGGAAAGGGTCAATATTTGCATGTTTTTCAACTCAAATATGGTTTATGAAATATGTCAAATCGAACATCTTAAATTGTTTTTCAATTAGTGCAGACCCGCGGTATTTTTGAACTCCTATAATACTTACGAAATTTTATTGCACATTAAAAGAACTAAAAAAAATTTTGTTACATTGTATTATGATGTCTTTGGACTTTCATGGTATTGAAGGTCTGAATACCTTGAAGGCTCTGATTGCATAAAAATTATGTTGGCTTATTGCTAAAAGATAAATAACATATTTTAGACTGAAATTACGTTTTATATGCTAAAGAAATTCTAAACAGATTACTTTTCATATCTTCTAGTGATGGTATAAAGGCGTACCTTCTAAAAATCGAATAAACATTGCAAATGGCTCATTAGCATAAACGACATCGGCTGCCTATGAATCAAACCAATCTACGGATTTTATCCCCATAAGCCACAGTGGATGACCCACATCCTAACAAACATTGTCTTGATCTATGGAAACTGAATATATAAACGTGCGATAAAAAATAAATATATGCGACAAGAATAACAAAAATAAAACTGTGTGGCAAATTTAATATGTATTGAGAAGCGATACTTTGGTGTCCGGAAAAACTGCATATCTATTCTAGAAACAAATGTTTTGTTATTCCTCAGTCAAGTATTAGACCCCTGCGTTGCTTTGATGCGATGCATTTTCATTGTTGTAGGCATTTCTCAAGTTTTAGGCTTGTCGTGCATTAATTATGCAATTTAGATCAGCATAGTTTTTTTTCCAATTGGAAACTGCTATATTTCAAAGTATCCACCAAATGTTAATTTCGAGGATTTAAGGAATAATTTGTGAGATTTAAAATAAAAGTTTATGAGAACTGCATGAAGCCCTAAGTGATTAAATGACTTAGAATTCCATTATCACATCATTTGCCATTGGTTCCTGCTTTTGGTAGCCCCGCGTTGAACAATGTCACCTGAACAGTAATTAGTAAATAGACATTTTAGAACAATAAATCTTTCAAATATGAATTCAACTATTTGAACATTGTGTTATATATTAATAGAGGTTTTAGCAAGAAAAGACTAGAAAAGTACATGATAAATGGCAAATATGCAATGGCGCAGCGAGAAGTGACGAAAGATAAAATGCTGTTTTTCAAAAGAAGAAATGTGTCTGTGGGTGATTATTAGATTAAACTTAACAACCCAATAATTGAACTGTCTTCTCAATCTGTTAAAAAACTGAAAAATTGATACACTGATGCGTATTCTATGTACGGTATTTAATGCTGACAACTTTCGACCTGAAATTTTTTTTCACATTTGGGTTTACTATTCATCTCAACTGCGGTGATCAAAATATTGCAAATGGTAAACACCACGCGTAGGTGCAAGGTAGTTGCCTGTGTTGTCGGGGACGCGCTGCGTGAGGATCTGGTCTTCTCCACCAGCTGTGGTTTAGCATATATAAGCATTTTTTACATTAGGTAGATACAATAAATTATTTTATTATTCTAATTAAGTTCTTTACATGGTGACAGATGTCATCACTGAAACCTGAACCCCTAGATGTCGACAACCCTAACATATCCTCAGAATGGAATAAATGGAAGCGTGACTTTTTGTTATTCATTGAAGCAATTGAAGCAGATGAGAAATCTAACAAAGTAAAAATCGGAATATTCCTTAGATGCATTGAAAATGAGGCAAACGAAGTTTTCAACAATTTTTGTTGGGAAGCTGGAGAAGATCAAACTGAATTTGGGCACGTGTTAAAAAAATTTAACGACTATTTTTCTCGCTGTAGTAATGAAGTGTTTGAAAGATTTCAGTTTTATAAACTTTTCATGGCAGACATGAAAATCGATAGCTATGTAAATCTGTTAAGAACAAAAACAAAGAATAGTAACTTTGGTCCATTGGAAGACAGTTTAATTCGTGATCGCATCATACTATCTACACAAG